>JAVCKT010020386.1:0-18977 GCA_032273925.1 Rhynchotus rufescens | reverse complement strand
CTCTTCTTAATGCACCCCAGGATCCCGTTGGTCTTCTTGGCCACCAGGGCACACTGCTGCCTCATGGTCAACTTGTCATCCACCGTGATGCTCAGTTGGGTGTAGACATCCCTCTCTACAGAGCTGCTCTGCAGAAGGTCAGTCCCCAGCCTGTACTAGGGTTATTCCTCCCCTGGTCTGGGGTTATTCCTGCCCAGGTCCTGATGGTCACTTATGAGCACTCCTGACACAGAAATCATGCAACTAGCTGGCTTCTTCAGATGCAGCATCATTTTTGTCTTCTGGGATTGCCAGTGAGGATTTCATATTAGTTACACTGCCAAAAATATTAAATGGGGAAAGTCTTCATAGTTGGAATGTGCTACGGTCTTTGATTCAGTTTTACCCGTACATACGATTCAGCTGAAATCTCTATTATTAGATGTTTTGGATAGCTGGAGAGCAGATCGAGGACCCTTCATTTCCTTTCATTGCTTCAGATGTCCTCCCCAAGTTGGGGCAGCTGGTGTGCACTGCGTTGGTGGCTTCCACCCAGGCCTCACTGGGCAGGTTTCCACGCTGCAGTCACAACGCAGTCGGCAGAGGCTGGCAGGCTCAGCTGAGATTGCAGACACCAAATGAGCCAGAGAGCAACTACCTTCTCCCTCTCCTACACACAGAATCACCATCTTTGTTGTGCAAAACTCAAATGACTAAAAGAGAAGGAGAATCTGGTGCCTTGTCTTTTCAGGGACGTGATGTAGGTACATCTAGAGAGGTGAGGCTGAGAAGTTCATGTCACATCCATGAGGTGTTGACCTCCTTTGCCCAGAAGATTATGTTCTTTGTTGAATTGCTGTTTGGACCCATTGATCACTGCAGTTTGCTTTGCCCATTTGTACGGGATGGGGATTTTATCGAGTAATTGGGGGATTCCATGATGAGAACGATTTGCTTGGCCCTAATCAGATTGCTGCTGGTTTCCCATAGGAGCATCGTGCAGTCGGATGAGAAGCTGGTCATCAGCGCCTCCTGGGCGAAGGATGACGATATCAGCAGGCTCCTCAAGTCCCTGCCCAACTGGAGCAACATGGCTCAGCCCAAGCAGCTGAGACCCAAGAGGGAGGAAGAGGAAGACTTTATAAGGTAAAGTTTTTCAGAGTTGAAGCCATAATACAAAATCCTGATATTTTTGTAATTGTTGTGTGAGAGGGTGTTAAGATATGTGGTCTCTCCTTCAGAAAAGTTAGAAAGCCTATGTCCACATGACACTAGGATGTATAATTTTAAAGGCAGGGACCAGCTTTGGTGAACTGAGACTTTACTGTCCAAGAACTTTCCATATGTTACTAGGATTCAGGTCTGTTGTCTGTACCAAGAAATAACTGGGAAAATTTATTGTTTCTGGAAGCTTTCTAGACTCTGTTTATCAGTGCCTTTCCATCGTGGATTGGGAGATAAACCTGCTTGAACTTCTTTACCCTTCAAGAGAGGGGAGAAAGTGAAGCTGCTTCTGTATCCAGCAAGGACAGAAGAGCAAGTCCATAGTTCCACACAGAGGTTTCAGTGCCAGTGCCAGCTTGCTGCTTTCCTGCCCTTACTGCTCGTTCCTACTTGCTGTGTTATTCAGACATGGCTGTTGGAAAAAATGTGCTGTGAACCAGATCAGGAAGGTTGGATAAAAAAGAAAGAATAATTTTTAATTCAGATGATTCCTTGCTTTGCGTCATGGTCCTGCCTTGACCACTCCAGCACCAACACAGCAGGGAGAGCAACACTGTGACCTCCTGGAAAGGCCAACTGGTTGTACTGGGCAGGAGTTCCTCGGGTTGGCACTGTCACCAGAGCTGTCCAGCATTCAAACCATGACCCAGAGGTGTTTCACCTGTGTCCCAAGCCCAAGAGCTATGTTAAGAAAGCAAAACAAGTCTTGAAAAACAGTGGTATTCCAGAGGGGTTTCTTTCAGTAGCAGATTATTGTATCCGAACAAGGTTGTTTATGCCTGTTTTTTAAGGGAAGTAAGAGCCTAAAACAGCTTCTGGAGAGACAAATGGACAGATTGCTGTTCCCCACACACTCTAAATTCCTTAGTTTCTGAATCATTGGCGCATATTGAGGAAAGCAGCCCTCTCTGTCACTCCAACAAGCCACCGAGCTTGCCTGTGATTCCCATCACTATTCATCACTTCCTTGATTGGCATTTGGCTATAAAACTGTAGGAGTAAGTGAAGCTGTTGAAAATTAAAGTCTAATTTGCCCAGATTGTCATTTTACTTATTCATGTGAATTCGAGAACAATAACATAAAGATGACGCAGTCTAGAGAGAGGAACGACAGAGAGTGTAAAATATGTCTAGTCACAGAAGTGTTTGCTCATATTGGAGTGGGAATAATCAGCATGATAGTGGTTCAGAAATCTGTGGTTATTCTGGAAGAGAGAAGCATGCAAGAGCCTGTGAGGTCTCATGCAAGAGCCTGTGAGGTCTTTGTGCAGCCCTTGGGTTTTGTTTTTTTGAGGTTTGTGGGTTCAGTCCTGGCCCCTATCTTTACCTTCATCTTTCTTCTCTGTTTCTTCTGCTCAGACTTGTTTGGGAATTTAACCAGCCCTTGGCATTTGCTGGGATGTCCTCCTAGACTGTGATTTCTGAAGCAGTGGGCTCGGGAAATACAGAATTCCCATGGGATAATGCAGGGCGTTGCGGATTGAACTTCATCTGGGAGTGTGAATTCCCAGCCAGACTGCAGCCGATGGCCAAGCTCACATTGGCTTTAGCAGACTCAAAATCTTGATCCCAACATCCATTTAATTCTGATGTTATTTTATCATCCATCCATTGAAACGTTTCCTCCAGTTGTATCAGGGGTATTAGAGTGGAAAGGCCTATTTGTCATCTATGAAATCTCTGTGCCCCGTTCTGCTGCTTGTTTTCAACCTAGACAAGAGGACAAATTTCTTTGCTTGCTTCTGTGTTTGCACAGAGCATCATATTTTAAGCTCCAGTTCCTCAGAGTGCTGTTTGAACAGTCCTGTAGCATTAATTTAAATGATAATAATTGGCCTGGGCCCTCTTTAGCCATTGATGGTAAGCAACATGGCTTAAAAAGTTCCTAGAGAATTCGTGCCATGGTTGAATAGGTCTCTCCTGTAAGCTTAAAAATAAAATTAATTGCTTGTCCATTTTTTTTTGTCATCTTCTTTCTGCTTAAGCATATTTTATCAGACTTTCTCCTAATACAAAGTAACATGATTTCTTTTTGCTGCAGTTCTTTTTCTTCATCTTGGTATTGCTGATGAATTGGGAGAGACGCTGCCGTAGCGCTCGCTGCCTGAACGCTGCACAGAGGGAAATGGGTCCTGGAGATACATGGTTAAGGCTCCCATTGCAGAGATGAGAGGAGAGGAGAGGAGAGCTTATTTCATCCTGACTGTTTAACCATCGATCAGTTTGATGGATAGGAGCCCCATCACTTTGATGGATAGGTACCCACCTGTGTTCATAGACCCTGTTCTCCAACTAGCAGGGACAGGAGTTACTGTCCCTGCTTTAAAAGGAAGGTTTGGAGCAACAAGGGAAATCAAGAGAGAGGTGAAGGCATCTTGAGAGGAAAGATGAGATCTCATTTCTCTCTAAGGGAGCATCTATGGGAAGAATTGAGGAAACTGCACTGAGTAGAACCTGCTCCGCAATCCCTCCAGTGGTACCTGGTGCAGAGAAGGGAATGATTCGTATCAAAGAAGCCCACTTGTTCTTGAAGAGCAAACATACTCAAAGGGGAACGAAAGCTTTTCATTAAAGCAACTATTTCCTTAACGGACTCCAGAGGGCAAGCTGTGATTGAAGTCCTCTCAGCCGTGCTCCATTTTTCATGCAAGGGAAGGAAACCGAAACATGGGAGTGTGTTGAGCTTGGACATAAAGCAGCACTGACAGCTCTGCCTGAGCTCCTCGGAAGCATCACTTTACAAATGCTGCTAAATTAAACACGTCCCGAAAGTTTAACGCTCCGTTTTGAGCTGCAGCAGGAGGAGATGCCAGTGTCCTACTTGCTTTCCCTTCCCCTCCCCAGGTTTCCTGTAACTCATTTGTTTAATTAGAGTGAAGACTCCAACAGCAATGCCTTTCCAAAAAACCTCATGCATGTCTGCGTTGACAGTGATTGATTCTGTTGTCTTAACCTGCCACTATCTCCTTTTTTTATTATTTTTTCTTTCGCAAATAGATGTCAAAAGGCAGGGTAAGATGCTAACAGAATCTCCCCATTAATATTCCTGTGGGGTTGGCCAGACGAAGAGACCTGATTGAGCATATTATAGTAGCTCAAAAAACTTGGCAAGGGGCGAAAGGAATGAAAAGTCATGCCTCTGTGTTGTATAATTAGTTTTTAAAGCTCTGAAGGCTACTTGGCACCAGCATGAGTGTGAAATGTGCTGCCCTTATTGCTTTATAAAGGTTAGCCTGCAGTTCATTATTGAATCAGATATGTTGGTGATAAAACCCCAAGACATATCATCATTTCCAGGTTTGCCTGTGACAAGGGAAAGGAATGGGAAAAAAAGGACGTGGGCTCTGGCCACCCTTGAGGCGCAGATGCAGTTCGTGGACTTGGGTGCTGCTCTGCAGCATGAGGGCGAGCAGGACTACGAAGCAGGAGAGCTGAGGAAGGATCCCGGGGGCAAAGCATCTGCCTAAGCCCGGCTTGGTTTGCAGCTTGCACGGCGCTGCGGTTTATTCTGGTGGCAGATCGCAGCTCCCCGGCGTGCGTTAGGGGGAAGATGGAGTGATTTCATTTCTTCTCGCCTCTTTGACACCAGCAAGCTCCCAAACGCCTAAATTTGCATCTGATTCTCAGGGTGAAGTTAATGGAGCCAGAAAAAAATTCTCAGCATCACCATGTACCGTATGACTTTTCCTTTCTCTGCTTCAGTTTTTTTTTTCTTTTTAATGAGGATAACCCTGCTCGCAGAAGGCACTGGTTGTCTGCTGCATCCCTCGCTGCCCCTGCTCCTCTGGTTGCCTGCAGATGCATCCTCACGAGCTCTGCATCAAAAGAAGGGTTCCTGTGCTAGCAATGTGGAAGGTGACCTGTGCCTTCCCCAAATCCTCCCTTAACCTTTCTTCTGATCATTTAAAATGTCACTGTTCAGGACAGTTAGAATCTCCCTGTGTCTTATTAGGGACCTCTCGTCTTTATTAGGGACCTCTCATCTTATTAGGGATCTCTCGTCTTCTCTTGGTTGGTGCTGATACTTTGACAATAGGGGCCTTGTCATCTGCTGTAGCTTGAGCCACTGATGCTCAAATGCTAGTGATCCTAGTTTAGTGTTGGGTGAGCTTTCCAAGACATAGTTTTGGCCAAGGGAGCAGTGCCACAGGCTGAGTTCTCCCAGGAGAGGCAGCTGTGTGGACACCATGAGCCATGACTCCATCCTGTGGAGCACACCCAAGATGAAGAGTTAAGGTAGTCTTAAAAATATATACATATTGAGATTGTAGCCTGGGAACAACTAACTCTTCATCCTCTGTATGTCACGCAGCAAATGTCCTATGTGCTGTAGGAGAAGGCATGGCCCATTGGGACCTCCCGGGCTCCCCAGCCACACTTGACAGTGATGGGGTTTCATCACCAGGGTTTCTTCTGAACATTCGCACAGCAAAGACACTCGTAGACCCCCCAGTCTGCCCTCAGTGGCACTTGAGCTCTACATGTCACCAGCAAGGATGCTGAGCTGCCCTTCCCACTGAGGTGTGTGTGTAAAGATGTCCCTATCCAGCCAGAGCTCTGAAATGCTCCTAGTTCTGGACATCACTAGGCTGCACCGACTGACTTCTCGAGAGCGTTGCTTGCGGTGATTATCCATGCAAGCAGCAGGAGTGATCAAAGCCGGTTGATTGCGTGCTGGAAACGCCTGAGAATGAAATCTCGCCTCCTCTGCTTTTCGTCGGGGGCCCAGCGCAGAGCTGATGATGTGTAATTAAGTGTAGCTCCATTCCACATGCAAAGCTTTGGGTAGTCCGGGGAGCGGGATGCAGGTTTGAAGGAGCTAGTGGTTCGAGGCATGTCTGCTGTCGCACCGAAGTGATTTAGAAGGGCTCCCAGGAGCTCTTCCACGGAGCCTGCTCAAGGGCAGTCAACTCAACGGATGGGTCCCACGCTCCAGGCCCGAGGACAGCTTGAATCGCTTCAGCTGCTTCCAAAGGGATCAGCGTGGTTTAAACCTCCCATCGCGTAGCTCAACAGCGTGTTGAGGCCTGCAGGGCAGAATAGGGAATGAGCTTGGGCCAATTTGCATTCTTAAGGCAAAAGCATTGCTCTAAGACCTTCAAATCCTTAACTTGGCTCCACACAACATTCAGGTCAGCAGCAGCTCTGACTTCAGGTTCTGTTTTTGAGCAGGGCCTCCACCAGCAAGACTCATTATTGCCTGTGACACCTCTCTGGGCAGTCTGAAGATACTAACAAAGGTCAGAAGAGCGGCCTCTAGTCAAAGTCCAATTCTAGGCTGTCCCATCCACTGCCTAGTAGGTGTTTTCTTGTGTTGAGTTTGGCACTTTCCATTATTTCTGTTCTCTTCTGATCCTTGACTTGTTGCATAGCTCCCTTCTGAATTGTTGATGTTCTAGGGAGGCTTTTCCCGTTTCATTTTCTCTTATCTCTCCTTTCCTTTTTCAGTTGTAAGTTGTCTTTTTTCCCTGTCCCTTTCTCTTCAAAAACACATAGTCGTCCTCTCCCATTTCTCAGGCCCTGATTATTGGATTCACAATATTTTTAGAGGGTGAACGGATGATTTTGAAGGCAGGCAGCAGGCTCTGTATACCTTTTTTTTCCCCCTCCCCTGGGGATATGAATCCAGGTCTGCTGCTGGTATGAGTCATATCTATTCGACAGCAGTCTGCTCCTTTCTAAGAAATAAGCTCGGATCATTGGATCCTGCAGAAAAATACATTTGCGTGTGCTCATCATGAGCACAACAGATGCCAAGTCCTACTGCTGTTCAGAGGCTCATGGAGAGACATGGAGTTGAGTGAGCACCTGAATCTACACAGGACGTCTTCATACCTGCCACACAGAGGTGGGACTTGCAGGAGAAGTTTCCTTCTGCCCCCACTTGTCTTGTGAGGGCAAAGACATGTTAGCAGTAGTTTTGGGGATGTTTTATTTTTGTTCGTTTGATGCAGTTGAGGGTTATTTTCCTCTGGACCTGAATTCAGGAAGAATCTCACAGCTTTGGCTTCATTAAGCCTGCAGATCACATCTCTTGTTGGAATGAATGCAGAAATGCCAAGCTCTGCTCAGGTATGGGGTTTTTTTGGGTTAATGTGGATACTGTAAAGTGCTTTGCAGCGATGGAGAGGGAAGGTAGAGGAGGGACCACAGAGATTCAGCTTCTCCACAAGGCTTTATTAACAGCTACTGCTTTAACAAGATTTTCTCTCTCTGAATCACATCATTAGAGGCACCCAATACACCCCTATAAGGCACTTACTTGTCCGCTGTGATCAGTTGCATCATCTAAACAAGACTGGAATATTCAAATAAATTTTAGAGGAATGATTTTGTGTGATGTTACAGCCTACGACTGTCAATTAGTGGTGGTTGCTTCTCCATGGTGCTCCAACCTCTCAGGAGAGGTTTGGAGCTGCCAGTCGTGCCGTTCCTCCACAGAGGTGCCCAAATTGTTGAGCCTTTCTAAATCCCAGCAGACCTCAAGTCTGGGGCGTTGTTAGGACGGGCTCTACCTTAGGTTGGCAGTTTGAGTTTATATCCACCAAGGAGCCTTGACGGAGCCTTCCAGCAGGACCACCATGTCCTTTGGGTGCGCTGAGGAAACATCCTCTCGTTGCTGCATTTTTAAAATGGTTTCAGGTGTTGAGTCTGTGCAACGAGTGAGATCAGGTCTTGAGCAGAAAGCAGCTGGGTTTGGGGTTGTGGGTTTTGCTGCAACAAAGCAGTGAATCCTTGGGCAAGCATTGCCCGTGGGGCTTGGTTTGGTTTGCTGCTCGCCCATTTTCTTTGTGCTTGTTGAACAAATTAGAGCAAGATGAGGCCACAGACCATCTTTTCTCTCTCTCTCTCTCTCTCTCTCTCTCTTTAAAAATAGGAGCATAATAGCAATTTTTTCCAAATAATCCAAGGAAAATCTGTCTGCGTTGGTAATTTCTATATGCAGGTTTTAAATACAATCCCCAAGCTGGAATTTGGACTCTGTGGCTCATTATTTAGCTCAGGCAATGCAAGGACTTCCATGTGCTGTGATGTCCCCACCTGTAAATGGCCTTCAATGCGCTCCCTTGGGGCTCCTCAAGACCAGGGCTTGAGTTTTACCCCGATAAGAAAGCTCCCACCAAGGAGCAGCGGGCGGTGAGGAAGCGTGCTTGGATTTTCCTTATTCCCTGTGTAGTCGGTATGCAATATTAATCTCCTCGCTGAGCGTGGGTATTCACACACCTGAAGGGCTCTCCAGGGAGCAGAGCGTTCCCTTTTGTTCCAGTTCTGCAAAGCTCCCCGTTCTGAGCCGCTGCATTGCAATGTTTTCTCAACGTCTGAAATATCCATCTTTCTCACTAGAAATTACTGTACATGAGAGCTCACCCGAAGTCGTGGAGTGGCAGAGTCCAAAGGAAGCGCTGGGGTTAGGATAAGGATGGAAGTTGCATTTTCAAAGTCATGGTAATTCAGCCCAAGGACCCCCACTGAACCCTTGGTATCAGGCACCTCAGAAACCAATAGCATGATGTGACTGCAGATCTTTTTGCACATGGAGGCTTTATTTGCAAAATCTCTCTCCTCTCCCCGTCCAAAATACATACTTACCTCTGTAACTGTGCCAAGAAAAGTATTGGCTGATAAACAGTGTGGGAATCATACGTCCAAGGATGCTATTTTAATGTGTTCACAAGAAAAACATCAAGATTACATGCTCTGCTGTCACTTACTTCCTTACATTTAAATGCTTACTCCAGCAAATTTAGAGACAGAAATGCACCTAGTGAATGCTCTCTGCAGCAGGGATCCAGAACAAGAGCAAAAATTTGCTTTGGGGAAGCTATTGCCAACAGCAAGTTTGAAATGCAAATCCTGGGATCGTCTGAGTTACTTCTGAAGCAAGAGTTGCTCGCTGCAGTTTATCTCTATTATGGATTGCAGCTTGCACAGAGCAGGGAAATAGGGTTTCTGCAGACCAAGATGTCTGTTAAAGGAAGCAATCAGAGTTATTTGCTTGTCCCTGTAATTCAAATTTGTGTTGCTCTTTTAGGGTGAATGGCAGAATCTCAGGCATCCCAACAGTAGGTTAGGGAAGAGCATCATAGAGAGGACCTCATTTGTGTTTCCTCGCAGGTGTGAAAATGGAAAATACCCCCTGCTTTGCTTTAGACTTGCTTTCTACATTATAGACTGCTAATGTAGCGATTCCTCAAGTGGAAGGCTGCAGAGAACTGCTTATTTTCCTGCATTTTGTATGGATAAGTCCCATTCAAGGAGGTAGAACCCAACACTTCCTTTCCTACTCTCCCATCAGACCAATGGATGCAGCTGCCCATAACCTAAATCAAGAGAGGTGGTTCATTTGGGGAAAAAAAACATATCCTTGAGATGTCTTCTGCTCCCCAGGAACCATGAAGGGTCCTGGTGTGCCCGTTCCATGATGGAGCTGAAGGGAGGTGTTTCCTGCCTGCTGTGGAAATCAAAGATGGGTTTTATGTAAACAGATGGTCGTGCATTTCCAAGCAAAGAGTGGTCAAACCTCTAATACGAGCTTGGGCTACCTAGTTTAATGTATTTGGCTTCAAAATCCTGTTGGGGTTTCAGGTGAACCCTAGCTCATGGGTGGTATCAGGAAAAACATGGGCAGATTTGAATAACTCTTGCACTCCAAGCAAGAAACTTTATGGTTTTACCCGAATCTCATGGAAATACCCATTTGGGAAAGCTTTGAAGAGCTTTCCAGAAGTGCAGAAAAGATTTTATTATTTCAGATAGCCAGAATGGGTCGGAATTAAGCTCATCCTGTGGAGGAGAGGAGCAGCTAAATCTATTCCTTTAGGACAAAGACATTCTTGTGACTCAGTGCTCCAGTGCAGCCAATAGAGAAGGTTTCCTCCAAAACCACAGTACCAGGGATACAGCCCCGAGGCAACATATTTTTCATTGTCAAGCAGAGGAAAATTCTCAAAGAGATTTTTTTAATGAAGGTTATTTTTATTTTATGCTCCTAATGAATTCGGCCGAGCAATTTTAAGCCATTTCAGCGTTGTTGTTTTCTTTCTCAAGTGACAGTGAAGTCCCACAAATCTAGTGAGACGCTGGCAATAAAACTACTTAGCGAGTATATAAAATGCCACTGCTGGAGTTATTTTGCTGCAGCTCGTTGCAGCTATTATGCTCAGCAGCATGATTCCTCATTGTAAGTTCATAAAAGATCTAATGACGGGAAGTTGAGGTTTGCAAAGTTGAATGAAAGTGGAATGCAAATTTATCACAAAAAAGAGCAACTAATGATTGGAGCCCTGTACAGAGGCCCATGGTAAATGTGCCGGCACTTGGAGTCTTTCAATGAACTATTTCATCCAGAAGCTGTTGGAATTAGATGGAGGAAGCATTGCCCGATGTTCTCCATGCTACACACAAAATCCTACCAGGGGAGAGCTGCTCTTGCAGTTCATTTTTAACCTGCTCAAGAGGCAAAAAATGCCATGAAAATCCACCCAGGGCTTTTCCATAGTAGCTGTTCACAGAGGTGAGTTTTGGAAGCTGACTCTGAATGCAAACACTGGAGCGTGGCATCGGATTGAGCGTTTACAAACCTTGAAGGGAGGGTTTTTTTCAGATTTTATGTGCAAATCGTCATGTGATATAAAAACATTCGTCTTGGTCATCCCTTTTCACCAGGTGCTGCATCCATACCGATAAAATAATGCACAGAGTAATACTCAGAACCATTTTTTTGTTGTCCTTTTGTCCTTTTAAGCCATCAGTTTTCGTGGGAATGTATATTCTTATGAAGTATATATGAACAAGATTGATTAAGGGGTTGGACGGGCTGACTTGCAAGGGAAGATTACAAGACCTGCATATGCAATATGTTATTTATATATATAACACACAGACCTGGAAAGCATCTGTGGGGCTCTGCAAGGTGTAAACGGCGAGGGGAAGGGGCGTTGCAGTTGCTTGGGCTGCAATTTGCAACTACAGGGAGTAAAATTAAATTGAGATCTTGTAATGAGAGGTGTTGCAAGTAGCAGAATTTTGTATTCTTTGTAATGAGGCGTTTTGAAAATTCCAGCAGGCAAATTTCTGCAGATTGCTCACTGGGATAGTTCAGTACTGGCCAGTCTGATGCTGCTGGGGATGGGGCCTCTCTTTTGCCCCATCCACCCTGTGCTCAACTCACGTTGGGTTGTTTTGCTTTGTGTTTCAGGGCTGCTTTCGGCAAAGAGTCGGAGGTTCTTATTGGAAACCTGGGGGATAAATTGATCCCTCAACAGGAGATCCTGCGCGACGTCAGTGACCTCAAGGCCTTGGCCAACATGCACGAGAGCCTGGAGTGGTTGGCTGGACGCACGAAGGCGGCCTTCTCCAGCCTCTCAGCCACCCAGGGTAAGTAGTAACCACGGACTAAGGCCAACTCTGGGACAAAACCTAGAGGATTATACTGTAGTGATGTGAAGGGGACCTCGTCTTGTACTTGATTTCAAAGAGATTTTCCATCTGTTGACAACGTTGGGTTCTACCAGTTTCCAGGTCACCCACAGCATCTCTCCTAGGCACATTCAGCCCTTCAGGAGCACCTAAAGCAAAGCAGCTCAACCTCCTTCATCCTGGTGAACGCTCTGGTGGGACATCAGTTCTGGTTGCGTGGTGGGTGAGGATGCCAGGAACATCACTCCCCTGAGTTGTTTTAATAGCACAAAAGGCTTTTCCAGTAACATACACCACGATGGCAATGCTCTTGTATGGACGTTGCCAGTGGCCTTGGCACAATTAATGGCAGTAGGTTGTGTTGGGAAGATGCAGCATTGGCCAGAAGATGACATCTTTGACCAAAGATGACCAAAACCACCTCTATCCTTCGCTATAGTAACCACACTATGGTCCATGGGATGCTGCTAAAAGTGTGATTATCATCCCAGGAGCTGAAAATCGTTGGTTCATCCACCTTTGATCCCCGCACCGCTTGCTCAGAACAGCAGCCTCAACAGCCTTTTCTTCTCCTTAAAAAAAATTCAGGGATATGCAGCCGGTCAGTTCACAGAATGGGCAGTCTTCGAGGCATCTCTTTTTAAAACAGGCTTTTACGTAACACATAGGCTGCAAAATGCCAGGTCCTTTTATTCTGATGGTTTAGACGAAGAGTTTTGGGTAAAGCAAGAACCAAAGGCACCAGAGCTCCAAACAGCGCATGCTGAACAGTGTGACAACTCTTAATCCGTGTCCCTTAGCACTTCTGCTGTTCCTAGCTCCTGGGGAATTTATTTTGGCACATCTGGCGCTGGGCTGAGCTTTCCGTAGGGCCACGGGGTTTGGGTCTCGCCTGCCTGCTGTGACATTCCCAAAGCTGCGACGTGCCAGGCGCCGACCCTAAGGACATAACTGTAAATTTGTTCCTGCACTTTGCATTGCCCTAGGTCCCTCTAGTGTCACGTAGTGCATTTTACAAGCACGGAGCATCCTCTTTGTACTCCGTGCAGGCATTATGGATTATATTAAATGCAGCTGCCCCAGGCATGGAAGGAAGCATCTGTTTAATTGTAGCACAGTGCTGTAGATGAGGAGTAGAGAAGAAAAGCTTAACAGAGAAAATAGACCTTGTTCAGCTTGGTAGGATACCCTGGTAGCAGGGGACATACTGAGGACTGCATTTTGGCCATTTCTAGCTGTGCTGGCTCCCAAAAGCACATTGCAGTGGAGAATTCGGCATTGGAAATCACCTTACTCTTATTTTCCAAGGTGATGGGGATGTTTGCTGGTATTAAACAGTATGGTTGTCGCTTTATAACCTCAGCTTAAGCGAACTTAAGGCAAAAGCTCTTAAAACTCACTAGCCAAATACTTATTCCCAGAACTTTGTTTTAGTTCCAAGGGGACTACTTTTGGATGAAGAATTACACTTTGTCACAGTTGTCAGAATCAGAAGCATCTTTGATCATTTCAGTTCTGTCTGGAGCTCGGAACTTTTAAGCAAATCAATATTTTCCAAATATAAAAGGGCACACGCTTGGCTTCCAAGCCTCTGAGAGGACGCTACATGCAGCCGTGAATACACATAAAAGTAGGAAGTGTAATATTTTACTTGGCAGCATCCTGCTGACAATAAAAATCCATCTTCCTTGGTAATAGCTTTATATAGATGCACTAAAATGGCTGTATACAAATGCCAGGAGTGTCGGAAACAAGAGGAGGAAGCCTCAGTGTTAGGAACTGATAGTGGCTGTTGACCTCATGGTTATAAATGAAACCTGGTGGGATCTTCCCCATAAATGGAACATCAATAGAGCTGACCACAGTCTATGTGGAAGAGAGAAAAAGTGGTGCCAAGAGGCAGAGGTGGTGGTGGGAGTCAGAAGTATTTACAAATCTAGCAATGATATATGGAGGAGCACAGTTCTTTGGGGGAGAGAATACAAAGAATGAAGAACAGAGGGAAAATGAGATGAGATGTCTGTGTGCTTCCCACCTGGATGAGGAGGAGAAGAGCAACACGAATGCGCTTGGGCTGTGCTGGGAGGAGAACGGAGTTAAAACCACCGAGTTTTGTTTCAGAGTCATGCAATGTTAATGTGGGCTGCTCAGGGACCCTCTTTGCTGGTTTGATCACCTGCGTTTCTGAGCATCAGATTGCTGCCAGCCCCAGCATGTTAATGAGAATCAGGGCAAGGGAGGGGAGAAAACTGGGCAAAGGTAAAGCTGAATAAAGGATTTCCTTTTTTTGCTGCCCTAGACTGCAGCTCCTCAAACTCAGACTCAGATTGTCCTAAGTGGCTTCCTCAGCTCTCAGCCCTTCAAAAGTTGCTTGACCTCTTACATCATTCTTCAGTTCCAGCATGGCCTTGTTTTTAAGACATGCAGGTGTGAAACCAAAGATGAGCCCAACCAGATTGCTTGGTCCTTTGTATGCAAGCAGGAAGTTGTTATTGCCCCCACTCGCTGTTGGGAGATGACTTGGGTTGTTGGGCAACTGCTGCCTTCCCTTGAGCAACTCAATCATCTTCTGCTTTATTCTGTGTTACTCTTTGGAATAAATGCTACATGTTAGTGGCTATGCTTGAACAAGAGCAATAATCCCATTAACTGGCAGAGTTTTATTATATGCACACTGTGTTGAGCCAATGCATGATGAGGAAAAGAAAGAAGTAGGGAACCAACTTGAGTTGAGCCACCAGCTCAACTGAACTCAACTGACTGGTGCTCCCTGTTATGATGGTGACTCAATGTGCAGCTTAACTGCCTCACTCTTCAGTTGTGGTATTTGCTGTCCTCTGCAGTGTGTCTCATCTCCTAACTGAAATGTGGTTTTCCAACATTTGGGGAGTTTTACTCCCTTCTAATAGGCAAGCAAGTGGCAGGTCACTTTTTTGGACCTTCGTTTTCCAGAGACTCATTTCTATCTCAGAACCATTAAATTAAATCATGGCCTCACTCACTTGGGACCAGAATTATTGGTGCTTTGCCAGAAATACCGTATCTCCACCATGTTCATGCTGTAGGGGTTGTAGCCCCATTGTCCATCCTTGGAGAAAGTCTACTGCATTTTCCTTCACTATAAATGGGCAACTTAAGGACATAGCTAAAATGTTAGGACACAGAGAGGGAGAGCTGGAGACGTATTAGATGTCTTTTGAGAAACCTGCTAAGAAAGAGGGGCTCTACTTGTTGGTTTTGTGGTTAGGCTGCCAAAAGGCCCCCTTACTCCAGATAAAAATTCAATAACCTCTCACTGTGGATGTGCCACAATTATCACCCATTTAAAAACAGCCTTGCTAATAGAGTGTTTTATCATGCTGGGCAGTCTCAGCATTCTTCATTATTTAGTGTTTGCTAAGCTGATGGCTCTTCCCTAGCTCTCCCCTTATCTGCATTCCCTCAGAATTGGATTTTGTATTTTCCGAAGCAGTCAGATATGACAAAGTCATTTTCTTCTTCTCTTGTCTTTTGAGGGAATGCAAACTTTTTTTTTTTTTTTTTAACAATAACCATTTTGGGATTAAAGTTGCAGGAAGTGGATGAATTAGCCAGGGAAGTCGAGAAAATTTTTAATAGACTATATATCAAAACAGGAGTGAGGTTTCCTCTCCTCTTCTTCTGCTGCTCCACTGCTGTGCTGTACACAGATGTGTTGCACACACATGTTTTCCCCGACATGATCTTCAACCATCTGAAACCCTCTGAATATCTAAAAAAAATATATATATATATATATATTATGGATGATGAAGCAGCTGGGGCAATCTTTATATTTTTAAAATGGTTGCATTCAGTGAGTAGGTAGAAAGATGAAAGATGAGCCATTAGCACAGCGAGCTGTGGGTGCCCTTTTGAAGCCCCTTTGGCATCTTCTTGACTTTGGATTGCAGCAGGCACCCAGCTGAATGAAGCACTGTTTAAAACACAGAGGCAGGCTTGTCTAGGTGACTTTTTGGAAGCCAAGTATCACAGAATCCCAGGTTGGTTGAGGTTGGAAGGGCCCCCCAGGGCTCCCCCAGCGCAGCCCCTGCTCCAGCAGGGCCACCCAGAGCACGGGGCACCCGGGCGCATCCCGGCGCGCTGGCAGATCTGCAGAGCAGGAGCCTCCGCAGCCTCCCTGGGCAGCCTGGGCCAGGGCTCGGGCACCCTCCCACCAAACCAGCTCTTCCTCACGGCCACGTGGAGCTGCTTGGGTTTTAATTTATACCCATGTAGTATTTACATTTGCACAGTGGGTCTGTGCATGTCTGCTGATAAGTAGATATCTTTGCATCTGTCCTTTGCCAAGTCCATTATCCTCACTTTCTACTTCTCATCTTTAGTGAAGAATTTTGGGGCAACCCAATCAAATTGAAGACTTTCTGACTGTCCTCTTAAGGTTCAGCTTGGTTTGCTCATGATTTACCACCCCAGATCCTCCCTATCCTCCCTAATGTCCCAGATGTTGCCACAGGAAGCCAAAACCCTTTAAAATGGCAAGATTGAACATATTCTACATGAGCCTGACTTCAGGTAGGCTTCAGGTTCCTCCCATGCCTGCAGTGGCTGAAAGTTGAACTCCAGATATTTGAAATGCAGCAGTTCTCCCATAGCACTAATACTTCCCAGTGATGGCTTTGAGGGTAATGCAGCAGTTTCCACATTTGCAGCCTTCATCTCACATGGGTTTCTGAACCTGACAGGTTTATTTGCAGAAATGCTTAGAAGGGAAATCATGAGGACACCGGCAGTAAAGCTGAGGAATTGCTGGCTTCATCCATGGATGCTGAATAGGGTAGAAGGAATATGGCTGTGCCCTGAGAGCTGAGGACAATTAGGATTGCTATCAGAAGGTAATTTGGTCCATTAGCAGGTTTTTAAGGTATTGTAAAATGCAGAGGTGTTTTCTGAGGGTTCAGCAAGGAGAATTTGCTGTGGTTTGCGTTGCAATGAGAGCAGAGCTTGGCCAAAACTCAGTATAAAGTGCCTGCAGTTCTTCCAGACTTTTCCTAGGGATGAGCAATCCATATGGCAAGCTTCTTTTATCCGGGATGGCTCCAAAGCAGGTCACCTTCTCCTATTCACAAGCAATTGTCCCCAGGATCAAAGGGCGACGTGAACAAGATGCCATCACCCTGCTTCCACAGACGGGCACATCACCTTCCCGATGAGCTGGAGCTCGACCAAGAAGTGCAAGAGGAAAACCACTTGGCATAACCGCTTTTAAGCAAATGGTGCAGATTACCTGTCATTACCTGGCTCTTAACGCTGGCGCCCAGCATTTGCATTGCATTTTGCAGCCGCAGAGCTTGGAAAAGTGAAGGCCATCAGAGGATGAGGACCACTTAGCATCCCACGTGTCATCCATCCCCTTGCCTTGCGCCACAGGCCTCCCGTCCCGGACAAGGCTTCGATGGCTGATGGAAAACAGGCTGCAGCACTCGAGAAAGCGAGCTCGTTACAAATGGATGTAGGAGCCCCTTTCTATCACTCTGCCGGCGTAAAGGGGCTGTAATTTACGGTCACTTTGAGGCCCCTTTCTGCTGGCAGAGCACCGTAAAGGGGCCTCGGGACAAAGGAAAATCAGGCCCGACGCGGGGTTAAAATTGATGCCTTTCATTTAGCAGTCGGGCCACGCTGCAGCGCTGAACTCGGCCGGCGCTTGTGCTTAACCCCACTGTGTCGAATAGACTCAATTCAGCTCTTAAACGGGTCTCTATTTCGCACAAGTTGGGCCTTGGGTTGTTTTTTTTCCCTTTTTGCTGTCACTGAACTCGGACGTTTTGCTCTATCGGTTGCTTTTTTTCCAGAGACCTTATGTTAACACACAGCCTTACTTAAATGCCCAATTAAGGACGATCTGCGCAGGCCTGGCCTAATGCAGCAGGAGAAACGGTGAATCCTCTTGCCTCGTCTTGCCATGGCAAAAATGCGTTTCCTTGTGAAGCTGAAAAGCCTGCACATTTCTTCCTGCTGCAAAACATCTGCCTTTAAGTTAAAAAGCTGCGTTTAGAGGGCTGGTGTTATCTAACGATGTCCTATGGCTTCTATAGAGCTTGTTCTAAATGAGCACTTTCATTTCAGCTTCTTAAGCAGTCTCATAATCCAATTTATTGTTGTTTCATTTAAGAAACAGAGCGGTTAGTGCTATGTTCTGTAAATATTAAAAACTGAAAACTTGGTCAAGCCCCTTTTTTGGTCATTCTGAGCCTTCCTAATCTATCTTCATCTCAAGATGAAGTGTCTGAAGGGAGATGCCCTTGTCCCAGGCTGGTCCCTTTCCTGCTCTGCCATCCAGAGTGATGGCTCAACCTTCAAGACTGGCAGAGAGCTCCTGAGGACACAAGGGCTGCTTTGATAGGGCCTCAGCTTTAAGAGGTTGTTTTGATTTGTGTTATAATTTTGATGATAAAAATTCCTAGCTCAGATATGGGCCGGCTTTGCTGGATCCTAGGGATTAAAACCACATAGGTATCAGTCAAGTAAATTAATGAAGAGCTTTTGTTTTGCTGTGAAAGTCATCTCCTAGTGCCTTTCTTCTTTTCCCTTGAAGGTCTGCAGCCGAGCTGTTCTTGTAGATTATTACTTACTACTTTCGCCAGTCTCTAAACTTTACATCAAATATTTAATGGTTAGAAAATGAGACATTATTTTTCTGACCTGGATGCCGAGCATTGATGGTATTCCATCACAGACAGCAGGCTCACCACTGTGATGCTGTCCCAGCTATTGATCTGGTGTGCGGGGTCAGCACGTAGCTTCTTGTTAGGAGTACACTAATTACCCTTGTTCCTGTATTCCTTTCCCCAAACCCAGCAGCCTTAAACGCTGGGGATTGTCATGTAAATAAGTGACCTAATTAGCAGTGCTTTCATACCATTGATCCCACGTGAGCAGTGCCAGGAAATCAAGGTCTTGGTGGAGATTCCTCCAAAGAGCCTGCTGTCCACACCAGCCCTCTGCACCTCTTGGTTCATGCATTAGGAGCTGTTTATCTCTTCTGAAGAAAACACCTCATTGATATCAAAGACTAATAGCAGTAGATCCACATTCTTCTCCTTTGTTTTTTGCAGGTAGCAGCTTAGCTGGAGCGTGGATGGATCAAAAGCATTTCCACAACTACTGTGACTTGTGGCTTCACCATTGACTTCAGAAACTTTCCCACCATATGTGGGCTAAATGTTTGATCTCATCTAACTGGCATTTAACTTCATACAGGATTTGAGGCAAATGGATCTTAAATAAGCAGGAATTAGGGAGAAACAGTCTCTGTGTGAGTCTGCTGATGCAGGGCATGATGTTCTGCTGATGTAACGTGGTCTTTGCGATGTGCC
>JAVCKT010020385.1:0-14210 GCA_032273925.1 Rhynchotus rufescens | reverse complement strand
TTTGACGGTGTCTCTATTTTCCATAGTAAAGATAAACATGTATTTTGTTAAGTAATATTTTAGTTCAGGTTCCTTCATTTTGGAACCTGGTCTGTTATGGCAGATTCTTAATGCATATCACATGCTTAGTGAATACATGAGTTACTAGAGCTAATCTCTGAATACTCCTGATATTGTGAAATATCCTGGCTCCACCATTATTGCTCTTTAGAAGTAAATATTTAAACTAAACAAAAAAATGTTTTAAAGCATGTATATCATTTCCATTTCACTTGAACACTTTAAAGCATAGCCACTAGAAATAAAGCCACTGTACTTTGATAATATCTAAGGTTTCTGGATTCAAGAAATATTAAAGTCTATCCAGCTGTTCTATTCCAGTATTTAAATAGAATATAGAGGAAAAAGTCTCTATAGAAACAGGCACCTTCCTTAGGCTTATTACTGGCCACTTATCTTCAACTCTGACCCCTGCAATGAGGATACAGATGGAAAGAGAATGTTTTACTACTATAGTGAGTAGTTGGCTAAATATTTTAATTACAAAACTACTTTACGCTATGAAGAATATGCCTGTCCTATGCCTCATCATGTTCTGAAACATAAATAGCACACATAACAATAACAGATTTATTAACCCATCGACTTTTGATATGATTCTTAACATACAAAGAAGTTTCAGATAAACCTGGAAAGGAAGGAACAAGGAATATGACAACTCCCTAAAAGCAAACATTAGCTTTCTTTTCTGAAGCCAAGAGCTGCAGGAGCTAGAGCTGAACTGCAACAAGAAAATAAATGATAGAAGTCATACCTTGAATATTCCCAGTAGGTTATTTGGTCAGATGAATGGTTGCTATAGCACCAACTAATCTCATGAATTCACTCTTAAAGACTCAAAGTAGCTACTTTTCTAAGGGAAAAATATATATATATATAGGCAGATAAATTTAATATCAGTAACACCACTGGAGATAGACTATCTCCAATCATACAACAATAGCCACCGATCTCACCATGAGAACTTTGCTTCTAGGTATGAATTGACCTTAACAACGGGCTTTGGTTCACCTTCCAGAAATCATTAGTATCTTATTCTTTGACTACAATAGCAAAAAATCTGATCCATCAGAAGTGATTCCCTGCTGTGGTAGCAATATGGCTAGTGTTGTCAGTACACTTGCAGCAAGAAGCTGTACTGGTGAGACAGATATCAGCTGTAGCTGAGCACTGCAGTTTATCCCAGATGCTTCCGGAGATTTTCTTCTTTCCAGGCACTAGTCTATTTGTAGCAAATAATCATACTGCAAGCTCATGAAACTTGGAGATGGGTTATATTCTTGGGGATCAGGAAAATCCAGAATAAGCAAGAATTGAGGTGTGGGAGAATAATGTCCACAGGCTGCCAAATAAGCCTGGTTAGTCTAAAGACACACACACACATATATATATACACATAGATAATATAATGAATATAATAAAGATTATATACATATATATTATGTTTGAAAAGTCAATAGGTATCATCATTATTAGTACTCATCTCCTGGAGAAAGTCTACCTTGCTATACTGGAATCTCCATGAATCTTTGCTCAAAATTCCCTGCCTTTCCTAAAATAAGTCCTTCTTCAGGGAAAAACAGGAGAATACCAGGCTGGTAACCACAGCTCTGGTGATTTGAGGCTGACAAAAATGGCTTTCTGGCAAGTCTTGCCAGAGTACTAAATTGTGTTACTGATCCATCTGCCCCATGGCAATTTGCCAGGACTGGCAGAAGATAAGATAAAGCTCGTTCCCTCTCATTAAGTTTCTTTCATATATGAGGAATTAGCCTAATATATTAACATTTAATTAAGTTAAAAAACAGAAACTTAATGAAATGACTATACAACATCGCTATCTTTACAGACCTAATTGAATCACCAAATGAATAATTTTCTTTTGACTGCAGCAAGAAAATGTAATGAAACAGGGCAAATAATTGTAACTTTGTGGTGATGCATTGTAATCACCTGCCCTGTCCATACTGCACACTCACTTTCCTACTATTTGATAGTTGATGCTATAAGAGACATGAACTATTCCAAGAAATAATTGTGTTAGAAATTCCAGTGAGCAGTTTCAGGGTCACGTAGAACTACTGCTTCCTTTCGAATTAGTGCAGGGGATCAATGAGTTAGCCAACAAAACTCCATACAGCTACTTTTCATGTTCCAGTTTGTTTGTATACTTTAACACAATTCTGCCAAATAAATGCATGCAGGATTTTGAGAAGGCCTCCTTTAAGTATTTATGCCAATAAAACTCAATTGTGGAAAAATTAACACAGACACTGCGTACAGCAACTGCCCATTATCTAGACAATAACAGAACTCGATTACGCTCTCATTCCTTCACGGTCAGGGCAATCTGGTGCCACCCTGCTGAGGGTGAGAACACAGCTTGGTCTATGATCATTACTCTCACTTCTATAAATGTCAGAGTCAAACCAGTTTTATTTAAATGAGAAACATATGTCCACTCCGCAGGCTAATTTTCTACTTAAAAGCACTCTTCATGAACAAGGCTTCCCTCCCTCCCCTTTCCCTCTGTTTTTCTTAAGCCACCTACACTTTGTCCTGTTAATTGCTGTGATTATAAAACTTGCCAGGCATGCATTGCATAATGGATAATATAGGAGTTGCCATGGTAAATATTTTTGCTTCTCAAACACTTACCTATATTCTTTCTTAGTGCCTCTTAGCACAAAGGAAATGAGGAAGTATTAAGTCTTCTGCTTAATCTTATGTTAAAATTCCTGACTATTATTATTTAAACAGTAGGCTGACACATAACGCCTCACATAAACTAGCTGTATTAATGAACACACAGGTTAAGTGTTTTATTCTGCTATATAGCAAATACATTTTCATAAGCACTCTCACCAGTGCAATGTCCTCATGCAAAGACACTTTTGACCATATAATGACATTTACCATCACATCCTAAATGTGTATATGACAAATGGTGTGCACATCTGTCACCTCAGTTGATGCAGATTCAATAAATCATTTAACTGACTTCACTGCAGTCAGATTTTTCTTCCTCTAAAACCAGTTCTTACAATCTATCTTTATTATTGCTTTCCATAGAAACCCCACACAAATTCTAAAATTCATTGCTTCTCCTCTTCCAAGATTCTCAGTGATTTTCTTTAATACTATTCAATTTCCCTAACCACAAGAATATAAAAGGATTATGAAACTGATGCTGTTTGTTATCCCTAAAGTAGTCATTGGTAGATGTGTGTGGTGACACTCACTGTGTGCTTGCTCCATCTTATTAACAACACCTAATAACTACAGTCATTAAAATCCATTGTGCTTCCTCTTTTGCGAGTTGTTAACTTTTATACTACTTCTAATGCCTATTCAGTGTTGCAGGATCACAAAGCACTTTTGAAACAGTAATGCATTTTCTTAAAAAAGTAATAACCACCTGGCCACCTTTTTTCCTCTGTTTCTTTAATTGCAGAGAATCAAACTATGACTTTTCTAGAGACTTCATAGAACATAAAGGTAAATTTAAAATCTCAAATTTGGAAAAGTAGTTACAAAAATACTTCCTATGTGAAAAAAAATCTTTATGCTTGTTGATTTTAAGCCTGTTCGAGGATAATTTGCCATCGCAATTTAGTTATTGAAAACTCATTAAGGACATAGTATCTCCTTTTTGACAGAGGCCTGTTACAGCTATATCAAGTGTCTCCCACTCTTACTTGTACTTTATTTCTATAACCATTTCCTAATAGTAATTTTGTGAGAATCACAACATTTAGCATTACTATCAATTCTGCATACCTCATAGGATCCCAAAGAGAAAAAACACGTGTGAAATGAACATTATTCAATCATCTGCTAATATTAGTTACTCTAAACTTCCTAGTTTTCACAATAGAGAATTATTTTGCTGCTTCAGTGTAAACTTTCGGAGCTGCTCTCGGTACAGTTTGGCCATGTGGGTACCATACCCTGTTATGTGAGGAGCAAATATAGGTGCAGCAAGCAGAACACAGGGAGACTGCACTCCCTATGAACTGTAAAAACCCTGCAATAGCCTCAACTCCACTACTGTGACAGGAATTTAAAATAAACTGCAAGCTGGAACATCATGAAATCTGTTTCACCAGCTAGCTCAAACTCACACACATAGAGGACAGAATCAGGAGAAAATAACTTTCAGCTGCAATGGGTAGAAAGATGGAAATTAAAGGAAAAGTCTTCACTCTTTAAAAATAAAGCTAAGAAATTCTTTTTTTTGAAGGTTGTAGGTTGGTTCTTTTTGTAGTTAAATTGGGCCCCATTCTGCAGTTTCCACCTAATCATTTTAAGACAATTATTGATTCAGGCATCTAGATATGTAAAAATGTTTTAGTGCACAATTTCTGTATTTTTAACTTTAGTTTGAAAGACTGCATAACACTTATGAATTCCCATCGAGACCCATTATGTGGGCAATCAAATATCTCAAAAGGGCAAAGTATTCCAAGCATTCACCATTCAACTTTGAAAGAATCTATGCTGTTATGTTGGCTCTGCATTATTCACTGTAATACTATGCCCTGCATATTTTACAGTATAAAATAATGAATCTTTAAATGCTTCAAAAATATTTTATTACTTCTGAATGTACTTAAACTGTCTGCAGTAACAGAAAATGTCTATAGGAGATAGTTAAAGCTTGGTAATTTTTTTTTTCCCCATTCCCCTCTAATGAAAAGATTGAAGTAGTAAATATTTCCAAATCATCAACATGGGAAGTTTATTGCACATATACCAAAAAAGTGCTCATCTAAAGCTGGTAGCACCTTTGTGTGAGAGATGTAATGTAATGACCACCAAGAATCAAGTATTACAAAGAAATTTATCTTTAAGCAGCAGTTGAAGTGCTAAAGCAGCTCTCCAGACCCATCGTCATCATCTTTTAAATATCCTGTCTTTCAGATCATTGCAAAAAAATTTCTATCAACAATATCCATTGAATGAGTGAGAGATTAATGAGAAATTTTAATGCTGTCAGTGCCCTTCATCTGGAGAAGCATTTGGTCTCATTGAGATTTTGGTGAGGACAAGCTTTGACTCTCTTAAAGCCCTGTTTTTGGAGTAGATAGCAACACAGTCAAGTGATTGCCTAGATAACAATGTTTTTTGACAATTAGCTAGCCCTGCTCAAAGGAGGTCCCAGCAATGCCCAAGCGCTCCTCAAACCCTTCATGACCTCATACCCAGGCCTGGTACTAAGGGCAGCAGCTCAGGCCCAGAACACTAAACCGCCCAGGTTCCTGCTGACAGGGAGACTATCACAAATCAGCTCTGCAAAGCAGGTACCAGCTGCATCCACAATGTAAAGGAAAAGGACTCTCTTTTATGCCTCCATAAAATAAGCAATGCTGAGTTTAAAGCTTGTATTAACCTGGGTATACAGGGTCCATTGAGATGGCAGATGGGTTTGGCTAAAATCCGTGGAAGAGTACTTTAAACCTACAGCAACAATAAATTCTGAGGGCAAATCCAAATAGCTAAGAGGACATTTGCCTCACTACTATTTATATCAGGCAGCTTCAACTGAGTCTTTTCATATTATTCAATAATCTTTTTTAAAGAAGTTAGAAATCAGGGGCAGACCAAGATGACTTCAGTAAAGCTATAATAATTTATACTGATCAAGGTCTTCAGGTCTGGGGAATTTGGTTGGTTTGTTTGCTATTGGGCTATTTAGAGTTGGGGAAGAACTGATGAAAGGTGGATGGCATGAAAGGTGACCTGCATTTGGAAAAATACAATTTCAGCTTTGGGGGGAAAAAATATTGAAAAGAAAACATAGAAAAGCCCTTTGAACCACAGCAGATAGCAACAAAAACAAAAACTCAGAACAAGTAAATTAATAAATAAGTCAGATTGGTGCACTGCCACAACAAGCCGCAGAGTTTATTGTTTTGTTTCCAGACCGAGATCTACAGAAAATAAATATGTGGGGCTCAGGGCATTTACAGATAATGAACATCCAGAGCAAGGAAATGTACCCCAAGGTATTTTGGGAATCATCTCACTGACAGAACAGAAATCAGATTTTTTAAAAAAAGGAAAGAAAATATGATCTGTGAAGACAGGGAGATAGACACTCAAACTGAGTGGAAAGTAATGGCATCTTTCTACCAATAGCACAAATAACTACTTTTGAAGTTTACTGAGGAATGAATTTCAGTCGATTCAGCCTTAACCTTTCTCTGAATTTTGTCTTTATATTGCAGCTAATCAAGAAGCAACCTTGCAGTCCATTACCCCCATAGTAAGGCAGCGCTGACACCTTCCTTGCCTTCTGCCTGCACCCAGCTCAGCCTGGCTGGAGCCCAGCCTGTAAGTAAATTTTGCAGCATGCTGACCCTTCCAATAGACCTTTAAAAACTTTCTCAGGCATATTTGTTGTAAGAATAAGAGGAAGCTTTTGTACAAAATGAACAAAATCTATTCTGCAACTGACATTTTCAGTCATCCAGAAGAGAGGTAGAACCAATCAATCCTCAGCAGCTTCAAGGCAGATTTGTGGGACCTGGGACAGCAGCCCATACAAACATGCAAGCCCCCATGCCACAGACATCTGAGTGCATCAAAAGCCCTGGTTTCACATTAATCATCTCTAAGTCAAAACATATTTCTGATTGCTTTACTACTCTCAGTGCAATTCATAATGGTGGGTCCAATACTCAGTCTTAACAGCAAAATAATAAAAAGAAAACATCACTTGATCTCACAAAATACTTTCCTATGTTCTCTCTCTCATTTAAAAAAAAAAAAAAAAGAGTAGTGCATTTTTGGAAGTGAGTCTAATATGTACCCTTCCAGGAAAGAAATTGCATCATGCCTGCAACCACAATTCAACCTCTCCGACTACAGTAATAAATATGCTTGGACATTGTTATCTACAATAAATCCAGAAGTGGAAAAGGAAAATCCTTATGAATTTACTTGAAGTGCAATAAGCTTAAAGTTGTTCTACAAGCAGAAAAAGGGCTACATGGATTTCTTTACAATGAATTCTTTTCTCAGCTCTTTGTATAGCAGCTGTGCCCATCCAGGAAGTATTGTGACAGGTACAACTGGCTTTGCATTGTAAGCAGGAGTTTAGGTCTTCAAATATTGTAAATTGACATCTCTCTATTTGATCCAGCACATGAAGCCTTTATGTTGCACATGTACACCAAATAAATACTGTGTTTTCCAACACTGACTTTGGTTTCTGTTTATCAACTTAAAATTCACTCAAGAACAATTCTTGAAACACATTATCACAGTTTGAAAAGTAACACCAATGATAAAAGAAGAAAAGCTACAGATGGGCAGCAGTTCTAGCAGGACAATTTGATTTCCAAAAAACAAGCCAGACATCTACACAGCCCAGTGTAGAGGGGTTGGCCAGTGCTGGGGAGCACTAGCTAAGGCTGAAAATTTAACCAATATTCTCATACACTTGTCTAAGTGCTTCTGTGAGCAGTTCCCAATCCATCCTCTCCCAGGTTATACACTGACCTGTGAAGATAATGAAATACTAAAAAGAACCAAAAGAGACAAAACAAATATGAATATTATATCTAGTCAGTATTGCACAAATTTGATCATTCCACTCTTTTAATGAATAGCAATATTGGAAGCATTAAATCATTATTCTTATATTACCTGAACATATTATCCTCCTTGAATTAATATGGTTTTATACTTATCACATCCTGTGACAGCTCAATTTCATGCAAATGACAGGGGGAGTGTGAGGTTAGGCATAAGTAGAAGAAAAGCTTTTCCTTGGCTGTCATCTCCTTGAGGCAAGGGGTGGTCTGCACGCAGACTCCTGCCCCATTGCCCCAGGCAGGAGACCAGCAGAAGCCACAGCGCTCAAGCCCTGTGGAGAGCTGCCTGCCCCAGGGGACTCCAGCAATCTCCCAAGCTCCCGCTGACCTCAGCCAGGGTGTCCCCCAAGCAGCTCATTGCTTTCCAGTCTTTGGGTTCCCTATCGCCACCATGAAAATGTTATATCGCCACAGAGCTATTAAAAGAATCTACATACACAGGTATCCTTCACTGTCCTGTTTCTCCACAAAATTTTCAACTTTTTACATATTAAAAGGCTTTTCTCATAGGTTCAAATGAGAAAATACACAGTAGCCCCTTTCTTTTCCTACTACACGTGATAACCTCCAGAAGCTGCTACAGAATAGAGCAGCAGCATGCCAGAAAGTTAAATACCTTAAATCCTCCGCCTTGCTCAATATGTCTAGTAGAAAGCATTTAGTTAAATTCAGAAAACACACATGCATCAAGCTCCTGCTGAATCCAGGAAATATTTACATTTCTAGGTTAAAGTTTAATTGTTTCAACTCTACAGTTTCAAAAACACAGATTACAGTTTCCCTAGCTCAAAAGAGGTTGCACAAATAAGATAACACAAGCTGGGAGCCCTGTAAACACAAAAGCACTATTTACCTGGACCCTCTGACCTGGGGAGATGAGAGCAGCAAGAGCCGGGACAAGGACCGCACACTGGAGTGACTGCAACAGGTCCAGCAACGAACAGATGAGCACAAGGTGACAGACAGGTCCGAGAGCAAGAGTCACTGGCAAGAGGGTGCAGTAGGGCCCAGCCTGTGACTGCCTGCAACAAAAGCTGGTGGAAGCTCTGGGCCAGCCCTAAATACAGGTGGGTGTGTGGGTGGGGCTCCCAGGTGAGGCTGTTTGAGGTAACGAAGGCCTCTCAGCTCACCAAGGTCCTCTGCAGCATAGGAGAACGCTCATTGCTTTTCATGGTTGCATCTGCCTGCCAATGCTAAGAGATGCCTTAAATGTTGTGCACTTCTCTTCAGACACCTGAGAAGGTTTTGCTGCTCAGCAAGCCTCCATAAGTCTCCATAATGCACGTCACTAATGCTACCTTCTTTTAAAAGGTTGGAGAAAACCAGGAGATGCTTTCTGAGAGCAACTGAGGTGATGAGCAGTTTCCATGCAAATGCCACAGAGAAAAGTTAGGATGGATTTGTTAGAACCAAATCACGAGATCTCAAAATACTCCACAAAAAGTAAAGCTTATTTGAGCCATAAGATTTACCAGTTCTAGCAGCATCGTTCACATACATAGACTAATTGGTTACCACCTACCCACATGAAACTAAAGCTTGTAAATTCAAGGGAGAAAACAGTAAAATCACTGTAGCACATTCACAGAAATGACAACAACCATATTAATGAATGAGTCTCTTACTTGGCTCTGCTCTTGCCGCAGTCCTCTGGGTTACTGAATAAGAGCAGTCAGCACCTTCTCTGCTGCTCTGAGATGATATAGTAAATTTAACCATCTGCTACGACATTTTGTTAGAGCTTGGAGGAAAGGAAATGTCAACAGGAAGAATATCTGGGCACTTAAATTCAACATTTTATGAAATAGAAAAATAAAGACAGGTAGGAGTTAGTACAGCAGAATGATCTTTTTTTTCTTCTGATTAATGTTGACAATATTGTGCAACAAGCTTTGATAAACTTTGCAATAGTATCTGGATGTCATCATAATAAACTTCATAATGGAAAAGAAGCAGAGCGTGGCTGGTGAAAACAGTACCAGTAAAATTACTAATTAGAGCACCTAGCTGAAATTCAAAAAGTCAGAAGCATCCTTCATGATTCATAATATGTATGTTCTTGAGAAGAAATATATAATTATATACTATGACACTGAGCCCCAGGGCTGCAACAGAGGCATTAACATGGGGACAGATGGCAATCATTCATAGCAGAGTTCCCTACAATATGCTAATATTGCCCCCACTTGTGATGGTGAAAGCTTCCAAGCTTCAGGCACTGCTTTCCCAGGGTACATCACCTACCCAAAGGAGAGAAGGAGGAAGAGAACCTCTCTTTGACTCCCAATGCAGTTCACTCGGACACTAAGACATCCAAGTTTCTATTTCTTGTGGTTTCTATGTCTCATCTTCTACTGGTTTTCCAAATCTTTCCCTCAAGGAATAACTAACTCTTTGCATTGCATGAGTTCAGCTGCAGTCTGCACAGCAGAACTTCTCACTCGGGGAGCTTTTGTGTTCCTCCTCCCAGGAGAGACGTGGGACCTTGAACTCTGCCTTCAAGCTCTTGGCTACTCTACTCTTTTCTTTCCCCTGTTTAGTCAATAAGGATAAGGGAAGCACTGTGATTTTAAATATGCACTTTAATACCTATTTTAAATAGGCATCAACCATAATAGGAACATAGATTTGAAATTATTCATTCTGCAGCCAATATACATAAATATTGTGACAAACATAATTTGAGAGGTGTCAGTATCCTGTACTGACATACTGCATCATTTACTTCCCATGTGAAGCGTGCTACTCATATACATAATGCATATACTACTGATGTAGAATACCCATATGCATTCGTCATGCTTCAGTCATTTACCTGTAATCATCTCTCCTGCCAACCTCAGCACCACCAATGGCATGAACAGCTCTTCGTATTTTTCTTCCATTTTGTATTTTTATACTCACTTTCACAGTTTTAAACAGTTGTCTCACATTAGCTAGAAATCATCTGCTTTTATTTTTCTATTCCAACATAGCTTTTTTTTTATTATTTTTCATTTCCTGTTTACAGTCACAGCCCTAATATCTATTTAAACACAGATACTTCCTGCTACCAAGAATAATTGAAGTAGCTGATGATTTTAGGTACTCAGCAATTTACTGATTCGGAGAGCACAGTATCTCAGCATACCTTCTGCTTGGATCTCACGGTTTCACTGCAGAGCAAAAACAGCTACACGTACTTGATCTAGAAAACACATGTTTTATTAAATTATTGGTGTTCTGCAGACTTCCATGGGGTGGAGATGACTTACGTTGCTTATCATTTCCTTTGGCTAAATTGCTTCATTCCGTGTTTGTCCATGCACCAAAATAAAATGCACGGTGTGTTTACAGCA
The DNA here is from genome assembly GCA_032273925.1 of Rhynchotus rufescens. Classification (NCBI taxonomy): domain Eukaryota; kingdom Metazoa; phylum Chordata; class Aves; order Tinamiformes; family Tinamidae; genus Rhynchotus; species Rhynchotus rufescens. The sequence goes on along the minus strand of JAVCKT010020385.1, from coordinate 3,211 downwards.
GAGACCAGTAGCATCTTAATTCAAATATGTTAAAATTTGCTATGTGCTATAGAGAAACTCTTGTTACACTTTTTAATTAAATAGTTGGTTAGCTCAGTATTGTCAATATTAGCTAGGAAATGTGCATTGTTAGTAGGATATAAAGGTACTTCTTTCATACTAAAAATCTCATATTTTGGGGGGGGTGTTTCTGTTTGCTTTTTTTTCTCAAGGACATCATATCAAGATATAGACGTGAGGGATAACTTCACAGCAGGAAATGGTTTATATAGTCCATATATCTTAAAAGAGAGGGGGTATGTGCTCTGCATGCACAATCAAGGCTCTGCGGCTGCACAGGTGAGAGCAGGAGCCTGGGCCCATGGACAGGGCTGGGAGAGCAGCTCAGCACACTCCGCTTCCCGGGGAGATGAGTCTTAGCTTGGTAGGGAACATTTTCCTCTTGTAGAGGTTGCTCTGCAGACAGGGAAACAAGCAGCTCTATTTCACAGTGCAGTGCGAGAAACGAACCCTGGGAAACCACGTTTCTTATGCTGCCCTCTCAGACGTGGGGTCTCGACCCTTCGAAAGGAGAGGGGGTGATTTCTGTGCACGCTCACTGCCTGTCCCTGTGAACTGTGCCACGCTGATCTCGGCTACTCAGCAGCAGCTACTCGGTCCTGAAGATCAATACCCAAAGTGCGAGGTGCTGGCAGATCCCACATCATGAAGTGATTCTGTTCTCCCTTAATTGTCAGTAAAGACATTCTCAAATTCTGATATAAAATACAGACATAAGAATGGGCTCTGCCTGCTCCCAGCTCCCCATGGCAGGACATAGTCTAGCTGAGAGCAGAGACGAGGCCAGCTTGCAAACTGTTCCTGCTCTACAGGATATGCACACAATAGAGCTTTAATAGCAGCAGAAATGGCAACAAGTCCTGTCTCATTCAAGACATCAACAGAAGGATGCTTTCTTTTGCCTTTAACTTTAGAGAAAATTACTTAACCCAGGCAAAAATGAGCACCCATGCTTCTGCTGTTTTTATAAGATGAGCCTCTTGGCTTTTTGTATTTTATTTCTTTCATGGTCTCAGCTGACTCAGTTCAGGCTTTGTACCTGAGCCAAAAGCAGTAACATTCTTCACTAATTATGCAATTAGACACACACAGGCTGGATTAAAAAGACTAGATGTCCTCAGTAAAATGCACTCCTGTCTTTTTTCTTAAGAAATGGCACAGGCTCTTACGTGTGGTCTTTTGCTAATTGCATGACCTGCTAAGCACCTATTGCATTTTCAAAGGCTTTGGGCACACAACAGGTGCAAAGTTTTTCAGGTTCACCACCATTATCTCCTTGGAAAGCTTTTCTACAGGACATTTGTTGTTTATGAATTTTAAGATGTGCTCATTGAAAACACTAGGCGTCTCCACATGCTGAAGAATAAAGCACAAAAACAAACAAACAAAAAAAAGGTGATACCTGGAAGAAAAAAAAAAGGAAAGATAAAATGTAATAAGTTCTGTTTGAAATATGATCCAACAGCAATGATTTCATGAGAAAGAGTTTGGGAGAAGCAAGACTTGTGTATTTGGTAGTCTTGCTTACAGGTCAGTTCAGTTAGTGAAGGGAAACATCGGATATGATAGTAACTCATTATAATGGGTAAACTCTAGTTACTCAACATGGGACACATTTATTAAGGTTGTTGGTCTGAGTTTTTTAAGGGTGTAGAGATAACTACAAGGTCCTTGCAGCTGCCCAGGGCTAGGTGCCTGTTACATGGCAGCCTCGTGGCCATGGCCCTGTGACAGCTCTAACAGCCACCTAGCAAGCTCAGCACCTGACTAGACAGTAAATTTGGGACTGCTAAGGATGGAGCTAGATGGCCTAATTTGTTTCTGTGCATGTGGGTGCCTGACTTCTGTGTTTAGTAACTATTCCTACTACACCATTTGTTGCCAAAGGTGCCCATTGTAGACACCTTGGCTCTCCAGGATTGCTAGAAAGACAACAAGAAGACAGTGCAGGACATTTCAGATTACACTCAACATGAGGTTCCCTCTCCCTTCATTGACTAAACAGGAGTTTCAGAGAGACTAGGCAAAGCACTGAAGTTAGGTTCATAAAGTAAGCCTGTGAATGCCTAGTACCGGTTATAACTTTAAAATGCACCCTCCCTCACAGCTATGAATTTCCAAAATTTTACCTTGAGCTATGGGGCTGTGAGGAAGAAGAGAGGAGGAAGTAGATTTAACTGTGGGTGAGGAAAAGAACAAAAAAAAGGGGGTGGACAATAAGTATCTGGATCTAGTGAAAGAATGAACTAGAAAAAAATAAATCTGAATCAGGGTCATGCGTGGTCCTGAAGGACAGCAAAGAGATCTTAGCAGACAGTGTGGGGAAAAAAAACATTAAACTCGTGCACCAAAGGCACCATTTAGAGGCTGGTTAAGCAAGCCTGTCAAATACAGCAGTTCGCTCTCATTAACATGGCTTGCTTTTGTAGCTTGTGCTCTGGGAATATTTTTTTAATGACTAATGAAAAAAGCCTGTTATTCTTAACAAATTCTTTAAACCAATTCCCCACCGTCTTGCTGCATGCCGAGTAGATATAGTGGGCTTAATATAACCTCAGTGGGGCTCAGGCAAAGCAAACAGAGTTATGCTGTTGCTGAATTTGGCCCTGTATTGCCTGGAGAGCAATGACGAACTTCACACGACGTAGCACATATTTCTTGCTTCTTCTCTTCGCTATTTCATGCCACAAACCATTTTAATTACCCCGCGCTGGCGGTGGGAGGCAGTCAATCCTACTCCCAAACGTGCCGGGCTGCCTGTTATCATTCACACCAGGCTTGCGGTGCGGAAGCCAAAGAGGTGGACCCGTCCCTTGGGAGGTCAATTACTGACTGTTCCACATGTTGCTGTGCTTGGACCTCCTGCACCAGCACCTTGTCTCTTGGTGAAGCCTGGGGAGCAGGGGAGGCTGCAGAGAAATCTCTCCCTCCTGATAACAACCGCCTGAGGATCACAAGAGGCTGCTGCTTTCTCCCGCACTGCCAGTCTCTTGGCATGTGGCTTTTTAACCTTTCTGCAACACACAGACTCCCTGAGCAATTTCTAGAGAGTGAGCAATTGCAGACCGAGCGACTTGCTCTCCTCGCGCCCTTTGGCGAGCCCCAGGGAGGCAGCCGAGGAACCCCCAAGCCCTGTAAACACAGGCTGAAA
>JAVCKT010020384.1:0-20232 GCA_032273925.1 Rhynchotus rufescens | reverse complement strand
GGCTCTGAGGGGCCCAACCGTCGCCAACCGCCTCTTGCCCGCCGCGAGGCCACGCCCCCCGCCGCCGCGCGCGGGAGGGGCGGGGCCTCGCGCCGCCCTTTTAACCCGTTCGAGGCGGGCGGGAGGGGGGCGCCGTGCGGGCGGGCGCTACCACGAGGTAGCGCAGGGGGTGCGCACAGCGAGCAGGCAGGGAAACGTCCTCCTCTGCTTGGGAAGCGTGCGGGAAAAGAAAGCTACTCGCTTTGAAATATCTCCCTCCTACACTTCTGACTACGCATCCCCCTTCTTCCCAGTTTTATCCGCCCGTCTCGACCCTCCTCGTTCCAATCCCCCCCCGCGAGGCGAGTGGTAGGTGCCGCGGCTGGCCCGGCGCCAAGGGGCTGCCGCGCGGAGCACGCGCGAGGGGCGGGGGGAGCTGAGCCTAGTTGCCAGAGCTGCCGTCTTTGTCTGAGGGAGCAGGGCGCGCGCCCATTGGCTGAGGGCGGCCGGCGGCCCGTCCAATGAGCTAGCGGCGCGGCCGGCCGGCGCGGCGGCGATTGGCTGGGAGCCCCAGTTACTAAGCGGGACAAAGAAAGGAGAGTGTTGAGGGGGAGAAATGGAGGGGGGAGGCGGAACGACAAAGAGGAGCGGGCGCGCGCGCCCCGCACGGACACGGGTGTCCGCGCACACGGACCCACACTGTCCCCAACACAGACCCACACTGACCCCACACACGGACCCACACTGACCCCCCACACACACTGGCGGGAGCAGCCCCACAAGTGACTAGAACGCGTTCCCTGCCCAGATTGTGGGTACCGCCTCAAGCTGGCGGGGCTCTAGGCCCCACAGTCTGGGGTACACCCTCAAACCGGGGGGTTTGCCCCACACATTGACAGGAGTTGAAGCCCTCAGAGGGACAGGGGGATGAGCACCCCGTTCTGCACTTTCTGCCAGGTGCTTGTGCAGTTTCGGGGTGCACAAGTGTTCCTCCAAGGTGAGGGCTGAGCCCTGCGTGCTGTGGGGAGCAGCTGCCCCCCAAGCTGCTGTGGGGCTGCTGTGCTTTGTGTTTGCACACATTGGTTATAGGTTAGACTCCCTGTGCCATGGTGGTTATGGGTTAGACCCCCTGTGTCATGGCGTGTGTGCCTGACTGCTGAGGGAGGGTGCCCAGCCCCACATCTCCTTGCCCTTCCCATCCCCAGCCCCACATCTCCTTGCCCTTCCCATCCCCATGGCCGTCACCACAGAAGTCCTCCTCTCCCCGTGCTCCCTTGGCTCCTGCCTCTCCAGGCTTGGACCAGGATGGGGCCGGCTGCAGACATCCCGCTCCGTGACCCTGGCGGCGCTTGCCCTGTCCCCACGGCGGGACATGGGGGACATGGGGTCTGGCAGCGCTGCTAGTGCCCCGTCCCCTCCGCACACAGCACCTCCATGGGCACGCACCTACAGCAACACCCTCCGCTCCCCCTCTCCCGGAGCACCTGGGATTGGAAAGGTGGGAACATCCAAATGCGCATTGAGAGCTTGGCTTGCTGAGGGACGAATTTGGGCAGTAGGGGCTAAGCGAGACCCGCTTCTCCCGGCGTTTTGCATGAGCCCCCTTTGCATGAGGACAAGGCTCAGCAAAACCAAGCCTTGTGAGAAGGGCGAGGAGATGGACCAGGCTTGCTCCAAAGAGGGGACGGGAAGGGAGCCCACGGGCAGCCGCAGGATGGGAGCGCCTGTTGTGTATTGAAAATAAAGCTACTTCGTCCAGTTTTAAAGTGCATCATGGCCCTCCACTAACTAGAGCAGGGATCTCGAAGGAACCAAACATTCCCAGTTCCTAGTGACTTATCCCAGAATCCCAGAATGCTGAAGGTTGGAAGGGACCTCTGGAGATGACCTAGTCCAACCCGCTGCTCCAGGGTAAAAAAGAAAAGCCTCCAGGAGAGAGGGTACCAAACAACTGCCTCTAACAAACTCCAGAATAAAATCTCTGAGCTGCGAACACAAAACCAGGACAAGGAGCCCTGAGGAGCGTGCTAGCGAAATCTTGATGGCCAAACGCAAAGCTGGTGCCTGCAGATGCTAATGGACTAAATGCTACAGGAGACAGAAACTTGGCCGGCTCAGGAGCCAGGCTCTGTGCTAGCTCTGTGAAGCAACTTCACGGAAAGGCAGAATGACGGCTGCTCAGATAGTGCGGAAAAAACGTTCCCAGAGACTTCCAGCCTTCGTCACGGGCACGACGACGGACGAGAACTTTGATCTGCTGGAGACACGTCAAGGAGCGTTAAAAAACCCAACATTTAAGTTGTCCGTTTTATCTGCACTCTAAAGCATGAAAGAATAAGTTATGAATAATTTCTCCTGCTCCAGCGCAAGGTAGAAAGCTGCTGAAAACATAGTCCTGGCTTAGGTGAAGCTGAGGGTGCTTCACGGAGTGGATCACCGAAAGCCCAGACCCAACTTAAGAGCACGTGGGAAGAGCGAGGCTCAGGGAGTCTGAAGTTTGCTGATATATCTCAAATCACTCCCGTAGCAAGTAATTGAAAGCAAGCACTGCTGCAGTAATAGAGCTCCTTGAGGGACAGCCAGCTGCACGGGAGCACAGGGCTTTGATGCGCATAACTCGCTGCAGATAAATTAATTTTATATCCCCATCCGCAAACTGATTAATCCACGATAACCAGATATGAATCCTTTTCTGTAATTTTTTAAATTAAATTTCTCAGGCTGACATAACAAATCAGCTCGAGCCGGCTCAGAGAAGGCGCCTCCCTTGGACATGCAGCACCCGGTGAAATTCAGCTCGGTCCCTTGGGTGCCAATGGCCGCCCCACACTCGGAGGGTGCTGGGGGCAGCGTGGGGCAGCGGGTGCTGCTCCGCAAACCCCATGGAGGGCAGGAAAGAGGCTCGTCCAGCCCCAAACTTTGATCCACAGCCCCGAAGCGGGGAGCACGGAGGAGGGAGTCGGGCTGAAATCCGTCTTCCCCCTTCCTGCACCTCATTAAAAGTTCCACCCACACAAGACCTAATTACTTGGCTTTTATGCTGGCAAAGTGGATTTCCTTCTTGCTGTTTCCCATGGCGGTTGCCTTCATTTTCATGGCGTTGCCGATGGTTGCAGCTTATTGATGTTTCCACTTGCGTGCTTTAAAGCAGAATATGTCCTGTTATTAGCACGGGCTTCTCTCATTGCCGCCTTAATCAAAGATGCAACTTAAGGCAAAGGATTGTGTGCAGTGGTAAACAGTGGGATAATGCCTTGAGAGGACAGAATATTAATGTGTTTTTATTTCTCAGAACCGGGCTTATAACGGAGCCCGGGTTCCTTGGATCCCAACACACACGCACAGGTCTCTCCCTTTCCCGCTGCCTTTTGGGTGCGGGAGCAGGGGGAGCCGCACAGGGGATGGGGACACGGAGCATCCCGAAACTCGGGATGCGCCGGCGCTTTGGATCATCCCAGCTGGGAAGGAGCCGGCTGGAGCGCTGCGGATGCAGCAGGAGGGCGATGGGGAGCGCGGCCCCGCGCCGGTGTCAGCCGCCATAAACTCTCCCTCCTCCGTTTCCCTGCTTCTGACAATTCCCGTTTCAAGGCGAGATTAAATATTGAAGCTCTGAGCGCTTCCATGTGTTTCGGGAAGAGTCGAATGGACTCGCCTTGGAACGCGCTGAACACAGAAAAGCCATTTGTGCCAAACTGCTTGGTTTCCTCTTTGCCGAGCCGCGATAATGTGATATCCGACAGCTGAATGTCGGCCACAACGGGCTCCTGGAGCTGGAGGGGCGCAGGAGGAAAAGGGGGAGCCGCTAGCCAAGTGCACTAAAGCCGTGCGGGATTCTTGGGCAGGCTCTTCCCTTCTGGCCGCTCCCGGGATCCAGATATTGGCTTCACCCTTAGGAGCAGCAGGAGGGGGCTCTGCGGAGGCCGAGCTGAGTGGGAACAGCCGAATCCCCCTGCTCGGCTGCAGCGTTGTGCCACATTTCCCGCTCCTGCGGCTCCGGATGGACGAGCCTCTGGATGCAGGGGGATGCAGGGCCAGCGGGAGGGATTTAGACCCCGCATGGGGCTTTGTGAGCCCCACTCGAGAGCTCGCAGAGCCCTGGCCGTGCCCCAGAGAGCGCCCAGCTCTGCCTCCGTGGAGGAGCATCAGCCCCACGGAGGGGCCGCCAGTGCCTCTCTGCTCCCTCTGCAGCCCCAAGCGCCACCGCAGTTTGAGGGAAGCACCCAACATCCACAGGGAAGCTCCGAACATCCACAGGGAAGCACCAAACTGCCGCAGGGGCCCTAATTCCTGATGACTCGGGAGGCTCCTGGCTGCGCCGGCCCTGCTCCGCGCCGCGCCGCGTGCGGCTGCGGTTCTGCGGCCGGGAAAAGCCCTGGCAAGCGCTCCCGAGCAGGGTGCTTGGGTTGGGAAATTACATGGTGCACCGAGAACCTGCATTAAACAATTACGTGTGGGCTGCAAAAAAATTAAAAAAAAATACGTCTGGGTTAGGCTGTGTCTTATTTGCGGCTGTGGGAGCAACTTGCAGCCTCTTGGCTGCTGTGTGGGCTGCAGCGGAGGACGTCCAGGGTGTCAAGGCGCGCGCCGAGCTAAGCTTGCAAGGAATCAGACACTAGGCGTTTCCTAATGAAAAAGCACTTGGCTTCACCCGGTAAACAACGTTCTTTGAACGTAGGAAATAACATAAAAAAAAAAAGGGGGGGAAAGCTATTTTAAATAAATAAATTTAAACCAGGTATGTTGAAGAGCTGGTTGCAGCCAGGCCTGACGTGCGGCTGTGCCCGGCAGCATCCGGAGCTTCCCGTGGCTCCAGGGGCCGGTGCCGCGTGTCCCGCGGCGGGCCGGGGGCTAGGCCGGGCTTTGGCAGGCCGGGCTTTGGCAGGCCGCTGCCGGCCCGCGCTGCAGAATGTTCACGTTCAGAGAGTGTTTTGACAGCCTGCCAGAGCTTTCCTGAGGAATGCAGGCAGCAGGAGGGAAATGGCCATTTTCAAACTTTGTATTTTTTTTTTAATAACGCAGCCAAGGCAGGCTGGAATTTCATGGGAAAGGCGCAAGGTCCGGCTGCAGCCTGGAGCCTTTGTCCCGGGCTGAGCGCGGAGGTGTCGGCGCATCCCTGTGTTCCCAGTGCTCGGAGAACACGGAGCAGCCCCCGAGCGTGGGCAGCGGCCGCCAGATCCCGTCCGCATCCCAGCCTGCGCTCCGGGATCCCATCGGATCCCCCTGCACTCTCCTTGCTTCCCGCGGCTCTCCCGGCTCCTGCTCTCCTGCCAGGGACAAGCAGGGAGAGTGGAACAGCGCGATCCATTAGGGCAGAGCCCTGGCGGGCGGATGGGGAAGGGCTTCCAGCCATCCCCATTTACACGGCGCGCACAAATCCCGCCTCGAGCGGCTCCGGTTACAGAATTATCGGGCCGCGCTCCGCTCCCTTTGTGCACTTGGCATCCCTGTCGTCCTTCCGAGCCTCTTTACTTAGGGAATGGCGAGCAGGAGCGAAGGAGACTGGTAACAACTTCAGAGAAAGTAGGGGAAAAAAAGGGAAAAAAAGGGAAAAAAGGGGAAAAAAAGGGAAAAAAAAGCTCTTACCCACCCCCTTCCCATTCTGAAAGCAGGGCATTTTGGAAATGTAACACTGTACAAGAATTTAAAATATTTTTCACTTCCTCTGCTCGTTGCTTTAATGTACTAGAACTACTTGCCTGGGTTTTTTTCAAGGAATGCACAATAACCGCTCTGTGAATTCCACAGGTCTGAGTTTAAGAGGAACTGCACGACGTTGCTTGCAGAGGAAAGGGATAATCCCGAAGCCTTCCTGCAATAACTCCCGCTTCTCATAAACACGGCAGTGTGCGTTCAGCCCCGGTCAGCAACGCGAGTGTCAGGGCGAGGAAGGAAGTGGGAAAACCGAGGTCTCTTCCCTGCTGCCAACGCACTCGGAGACCTTCGGCTCCGAGCGGTTTGGGTTTTGCAGCCCTGGCCCTCTCCCTTCCCGGGATGCATCTGGAGGGGATCCCGCTCCCCGCCAGCACTGATTCCAACCCAAGATTTGGGCAGAGAGGGAAAACACTAGGAAAAATCCCCCAAACAACGCAGGGAGCTCTCTGGGACACTGAAAACTCCTCTCATTCCTTACCAATAGGCCAGGAATTCGGAGGGAGGCAGCGCTGGCTGGTATTGTTTTCCTTGCAGCTCTACGCATGCAATTCATGCCTTGGAAGACGACCCATTTGCCGTCATGCAGTGTTGCTTAGCTACATGCACTTTCCCTGTAAGTTTTCCCAAATGGAAACATGGCTCTGTTTGCTTTGGAGATCATTTTCCCTGGCTTTCTTTGCTTAACCGTAAATAAGTGCAAGAAGAGCAGCCGCTGACCGCCGAGCAGAGAAATAAAACAAACAGCGCGGGATAGGGCAAACATCGGAAAAGCGGCACACGGAGGCGATGCCTTCATGGAAGAGCCAAGGCAGGGGAATGACAGAGCCCGGCTCGCAGACTAACTTCTTTGGGACTGTTTTTGTCTGTCTTTTGCATTAAGATTCTTTCCCTGCGGAAAACTTCCTGACCTGCGGGGCGAGTTGGGCTGAGTAACACTGGGTTCCTAGGAGAAGGATGTTTATTTCCCGGAGGGCAGGTGGGATTTGCGGCACCGGGGAGTAGCTCCGTGTGGCTCCTTCTGCCAGGCTTTCCGTGCGAGTCCGTCACTGTGCAGCTCTAGACATCACTTAGGAACGCGCCGGACACGGAAAACACCTCCCTCGCCATCCCCGAAACTCCTTGCACTGCTTTGCACCACAGAACAGGCCTTTCCCAGGATCAAACGCTGGAATTTCCTGGATTTGTTAGATCCCAGCACTGGAGGGTCCCTATAAGCAGATGGGCCCTGCTCGTCTTGGGCTCAGGAGCTGCCCGGTGCTGCAGGATACCCAGGCTGGAAGCCTGCTCTGAGCCGGAGCCCTCTGGCCGGGAGCATCCCGAGCGGAGCATCCCGAGTGGAGGATCCCATGCAGAGCATCCCGAGCCCCCGGGAGGCTCCGTGGGGGCTGGGGGCTGTTAGGCAGGGGCACCAGGACTGCAGGAGCTCCGGAGCGCCCCTGGCTCAGCCTCCCTCCTGCCTCCTGCTGACGCAGCGTAAAGTGCTCCTTGTCTCCAACTCAGGGGGGAGGAAAATAAAAAAAAAGAAGGAAAAAAAGGGAGAGACAAAGTAAACAGTGTGATGCTGATGAATGGGCCAACATCCCGGTGTAAGGTTTAATGCAGCCGCTCCCGGGCCAAAAAGCTGTCGGGAGCCGGGCACTGTGTCCGTGCAAAGCGCGGCGCGGGGCGAAACGCCGCGCGCAGCCAGCGCCCGCGGAGCCACCTCGCAGCGCCGGCCTCTCCGCGCTCTGATCTCGCCCGGACCAAACGGGCACAATGCCACGTTGTTTTACGCAGTCTCTGCCGGACAAACCGCCCGTTTGAAGTGTTTGGATGAGGAGGGAAGGGGCAGGGAGAAGGGGCGCAAGGGGTTTGCTCTTCCCCTTGCTGCCCTGGGGCTCGCTGCTGCTCCTGGGCATTCCGACTAATGTCACAGGACCCTCCGGGCGGTGTTTCCCACGAGGCGGGCGCGCTTTGCTCGGCAGAGCTGCGTTTCACACCTACGGCTGCGCGTTGAGCCGCTCCGCTGCCTGCCCACGCACGAGGACGTTAAGGGATGAGGAGGAAACCGGGGCCTCGTTCCTCCCCGCCGCGCGCCTGCATCCCGCCCTGGAGCTGCATCGGGTCCTTCAGGACACCGGCCCTTCTCCCCGCAGGGGGGGAGTTTCCAGGGAGTCCCTTGGGAAGGGGCAATGCCCGGGAATGCTTGGGAGCCGAGCCGGCTCGTTGGTGCTGGCGAATCCCGTGGTCTGCACTGGGCAGGGTCTGCAGCAGGAGCTGCTCCGTGTGGCTGGAAATCCCGGGAGAGCGGAGGCAGAGGGAATCCGGGCAGACCCGCAGCCTGGACACAATCCCTGCTCCTGGATCAGTTGCAGCCTTGCCTTTCCTTGGTGGAAATCCCACAGCTTTAAGGCCTGGATAAAGCAATGCATGGCACGGGGCGGCAGGAGGGGGGTCTGCCAGGGCAGGGATCTGCTCCTGCACCCGCTCCCGCCATCATCCCGCGTCTCCCGGGAGGAGCAGCCGGATGCCCGGTGATCCGGGCGGCCCTTGGACCTCGCTGGCCCTCTGAAAGTCGAACATCAAAAGGACCTTTTCAGCCCGGGCTATTTCCACATCAAATGCCTGGTCCCAAGCCATGTGGGAGAAAGAGCGCTTCATAAAAGCGCAGGGAAGATTAATATTATTTTTCAAATGTATAATGGGAGGTTTCCACTCCCAGAGCGCTTCAGAGCCGGGTTTTTTTTTTTTTTTTCTTCTCACAAAGCCAGAATAATTCCATCCCCAAAGGAGAGCAGAAAAGCAAAACACATCAGAGGGAGTTACAAAGGCCTGGAAAAAACCACTTGGTCCATGAGGAACTTTCACCTCAGCCTGGCTTTGGGGGCGGCTCCTACGCACGTTGGGATCTCACGGCTCCTGGGGCACCTGCTCATGGAGAGCACGGGCGGATGGAGGCCAAATCCTGCTCCAAGCTCCTTGGGATGCGGCCTTGGGCTTCCCAACTGATGAAACCCCGCCGAGCACCCGAACGGGCAGGCTGGCTGCAACACAGCGCCAGGAGCAGGGAGAGGGCCGAGGGCTGGGGATGCAGCAGGGAGCAGCTCCGTGCGAGGGGAGCAGGGAAAATCCCACTGCTGGGTCCATTCCCGCATGGCTCCCAGCGGGAAGCCAGGCAGGATGCCAGCCCAGGAGCAGCCAGCGGTGACGGCCATGGCCCCTTCCCAGGGCACCTGCAGCCTCCGCGGCTTCCGTCCGGGAACACCCTGCGGAGTAGGGGGAACCGCTTCCCGGTAAGGCTCTGCCCTGCCGGGAAGTTTCTGCTCCGTGCGCATCAGCCGTCAGCTCGGAGCGTAAATAAATCCCTGGGTCACTTCCTCTGCAGGAACCAACTTGAAAAATTCCTCCGATTCCCCGGCTCGCAGCCTGCCTTGGCGGCAGGGAGAGGGCAGGTGAGGAGCAGCCTCCCGGCCTGGAAAATCCCTCTGCCTGTGGCTGCCGGGATCCCTTCCCGGGCCCGCATGTAGGGCCCGTGCGAGGGCAGCTCCGGGGCCGCGGCCGGGCCGGGAAGCCGCTCCGGGCGCTGCCTTCCTGCCTTTGTCCATGGCGGCACCGGCGCTCGCTCCCGGCTCCCGGCTCCCGGCCCGGCCATGTCCCCCATGTGCCCCATGTCCCCCGCAGCTCCGCGGTCCCGGCGCGGGGGATGCTCCGATGTTTCCCCGGGCTGCCTCCCAAGCAGGGCAGGTCGCACGCTCCTGCTCTGGGGACGCTCGCTGCCGTTCCCGGTGTTCCCTGCCCGAGCTCGGAGCAGGGCCCGGCGCGGTTCCGGCGCTGTCCCGGTGCCCTCAGGCCGCAGGCGGGCTGGCTCTGGGAGCAGGGCAGGGAGGCGCATCGGACACTGTCAGTTCAGCAGGAATGGGGCTCGCAGGGGGCTGGGAAGCGCTTTCATGTCCCCAGCAGCCTCCCGAGCCTGCCAGGGATCAGAGCTTCCCTTTCCCCGTCCCAGCCATCCCGCGCCGGCTGCAAATGTTTTCTGTTCTTACAAGAAATCCAGCTGAAAACAAGACCGGCTTCACTTGCCAAGCTCCTCTCCTCTTGCTTCTGGTGCTGAAGCAGCAGCTATTTTTGCTCAGCAATGTCCTGCGTGGGCCCGGAGCTGCCAGGCATCGTCCTCCTGCCTGGCCCAGCTGCAGGACCAGCCGCCTGCCTTGGAGGTGCCTCCCAATTGCTGGGCTTCTTCCCCCTTCTCCACTCGCTATTTTGGGAAGTCTGCAAAGGATGCAATGCCAAAGATGCATTTGGATCGTTAAGGATGAGGGGACTGGTCCTCAGTCTCACCAGTGGCTGGTGCAGGTCCCTGAGCCTCCCTTGCAACCTTTCCAAGGAGGTGGCAGGACGATTTTGGGATGGGGGGACCTACATCTCCGGGGCTGCAAGGGCTGAGCTGGTTCCTAGGAGCCTCCGGCCCCAGCCTGGGCTTCACTCGCCGGTTTGCGGGAGGAGTTCAAGCCTCCCAGATAAATACGGGAAGGAGTTAGCAAGTCTTTGTTGCAGGCCGATTAGAGGCAGAGGTAAATGCTCCTGCTAAGTGTAATCTGGCTGGTTAAAAGCTCAGCTCAGCCTCTATCCCAGCATCTTCTTTGCTTCTTATAAATATAAGAGACACTTCTGCAAATAGAGATTTTTTTTTTCCTTTCACTTATTTATAGACCCAAAGGACCGGAGGGAGCCTGACACTCTCCTCAGTTCGCCACGTGGCCTCTGTGTCCATTCCCCTCCTTCTCCCGGGGCAGATTTGGCTGGTCGGGAGCACAGGGAGCCCCATGGTCCCTGTCACTGAGTGGGGTCCCTGGGCAGCCCCGCGGCTGCCTCCGACGCTGCCCTCCGCTCACCCGAGCAGCTGCCGGGATAACGGGCCCTGATCCTGCGTGTGCAGCAGGAGCGGGATTAGCGCCCGTGGGGATGCGGGCCGGGGCAGGGGAGGGCGGCAGCGCCCGAGGGTGCCGATGGAGACGGGGCCTCGGGCAAGGGCCCGTGTTCCCGCTGTCCCCAAGCTCGAGCCTCGTCCGGGCAAGGGGACCCACACTGCCCCTGCAAGGGCTGCTGAGGGCTGTGCTCGCTGCAAAGCGCACAGCAACACCGGTACAAATAATAAATGCATATATATAAGTACACAGAAACAGCCCATGCTGCCCTGCGCTGCGGATCTGCCGCCCCTGCGGCTTTGCCGTGCGGCTCCACGGCTGGAGCGTCGCCGGCAGCCCCGGCCACGTCCCCGCTGTGCCAGCCCTGTGGGGACCGTCCGCAGAGCGGGAGCCCGGGGCAGCTGCCGCGTCCCCGGGGCTGCTCCCGTCCCTCCTCGGGGATTGCGGCCCGAGCGAGGGGCTCCCGCGGGGTGGGCAGGGATCAGGGGCTTACCAGGGATTAAGCTGTTTTCCATGCATATAACCTAGTGGCCGCGAGCCCGGAGCTCCGCGAGACGGAGCAACCGGAGCGTGGTGCCCAGGGGACACGGAGGGGACAGGCGAGCGCCTCCCCGGGCCGCTATGTCCCCCGCTCCGGAGGGAGCAGGGAATGATGCTCAGCGGCCACGGGGAGCCCTGCGAGCACCGGGAAGGATTCAGGGCCCCCTGCGAGCGCCTGCTGGGGACACGAGGTTGGTGGCGCCGGGACATGGGCTGGGGGACAGCGAGGAAGGTCGAGCGCCCGAGGGCCTCCGGGGCCGGGCAGAGGGGTCCGCTGGGGAGGCACGAGGGCTGCGTGGCTCCCGGAGCTCGTTAACCTTAATCCTGCCTCGGATTAACGCCCAGGGGAGCTGGGGACAAGGGTTAAACCCGGCGGAGGGAGCGCGCGCGGCAGCGCCGCAGCGGAGCGGGCTCAGGAGGGGATGGAGGGCGCCGGGGCAGGGCAGCACCGGCACCGTGGCCTCGGTTGACACGCGCCGCGGCGGGAAGGGCCGGCTCTGCCGGCAGTCCCGTGCCGGGGCTCACGTCCGGCGGAACTGCCCCTGGGACACGGAGCCACCGGCGCCGGTCTGGGCAGGAAGCGCCCGCCGAGCGGGATGCTCCCGTGGGGAAGTGTGAGAGTCTGCGGGATGAGACCCCGCGCTGAGGCTGGAGCCACATCCCGGGGTGCCTGGGCTGAGCCTGGATGGGCAGCGTGAGGATCCTCACACAGGCCCCCTGCCTGCACCGCGGCAGAGAACCCACAAGCTCGTGGCACCCATGAGCCATGCAAGCCATGACGCATGGCAAAGTCCCCGGACAATGTCCCATCCCAGACAAAGCTGGGGCTCTGGGGGAGGGAAGGCACCCAGAGGGCTCGGGAGGGCTCTCCTGGGGCCCCATTTGCTGCTGCCGACTGATTGCCGGTCTGCGCAGCACCCCCGGACACCAGCACCATGTGTGGGAGCCCGGACACCAGCACCGTGAGCGGGATCCCAGCCTGCATATGCCGCTGGAAGAGTCACCCCTCCCTGTCCTCC
This sequence comes from Rhynchotus rufescens, assembly GCA_032273925.1. NCBI lineage: Eukaryota > Metazoa > Chordata > Aves > Tinamiformes > Tinamidae > Rhynchotus > Rhynchotus rufescens. Next base: position 8,138 of record JAVCKT010020384.1, on the reverse strand, counting down.
ACAACCCGCCCTTCCAAAGCAGATCTGGAGCCCCCCGGGACCCCCGCGCCAGGACGTCCCCTTCCTTGTCCCCCCAGGCCGGGTCTCCGCCGGGGACGAGCCCGGTCCCTGCGCGGCTGCGGGTGCCATGTGCCTGTCCCCGGGGCGGCCAGGCAGGACAGGATGTGCTGTCCTAAGTGGCATCTTAGCCAGATCTGATCCAGCCCCGCAAAGCCACAGCTCCTTCAATTCCCTTAGTGCTCCAAATCTGCTACTGTGCATCTAAGCGGATTATTTTAAATACCCCATGATGGACTGCTCCTTTGTAATATAATCCAGCCTCGTGTGTCCCGTTCCCCTCCTATTCGCTGTGATTTAGCTGCAGCTGTGACAGCTTGAAACGCTCCTCGGCTCCCCCTGCTCCCTGGGAAACTTCCCACACACCAGTCCCTTTCCCAAACCCTGCCGGGCCGTGTGCCGAGGGATCCCGGAGCTGCTCCTGCTGCCTCCCACATGTCCCTGAGGAGCATCCTTGCCCATCCTGCCCCTCCAGCCTGCCCTGTGGAGCAAAATTCCCAAGTGCCTTGTCCGCTGAGGTCCAGACCGGGCGCACACTGGAACATTTTCTGATGCATTTAACCCATTTTCAGGCCTTTCCCACAAACCAGGTGCCACCCCTGGCTGTGCTGCTGCTGCCTCCTGCCCCCCTGCATCCCGCTGCAAGGGCCTGGGGAAGGAGCTGGGATTCGGGAGCCGGGATTCGGGAGCCCAGGTGCCTTTCCACAACCTCGGGGGTGGCATCCGAGCGCCCGCCGGCCGCTGTCTCAGGGATGGCAGAGGAGCCGGTGCTTTTCCAAGCGCTCCCCTTGGAGGCCCGTCTGATTAATGAGGGCTTGTTATTTCCAAACTGTTTGAAATCGTGTTTATTTTATCTGCCGCCGGATTCCTGTGACTCAGGGCTCATCGTTAACTGCCACAGATGAGTGACAGATCCTGCTAATTACAGCTAATGATGGCCTTAAAGGAGCCCTGCGCGCGCACGTGTGTTTGTGTGCACACATGCCAAGGGCCATTTATAATTTAAAGTGGGGAGAGTCATTAGCATAAACCGTGCCCAGATTAATTGCGGCGAGCAGGCTCTCCGGGGAGGACGCTGCCGAGAGCAGGTTGTTCCATGCGCTGGATGCTCGGGAAGTCACGGGCCGGCCGGGAGCATCCGTGCGGATTGCTCTGCGTGCCGGGCACCACCGTGTGCCAGGTCCCTTCTCCATCCCGCCATTCCCACAGCTCCTCCGGATGTGCCGGTCCCTGTCTCCTCGCTGCTCCCTGCCCGGCTGCAGGATGGTGATGCGCATGGTGCTATCCCCCCATCCATCTTCCCATCCCTCCTTCTCTCCATCCCCGAGCTCAGCCACGTTTGATAGGGATGTGGCCCAGAGTCCCAGTGCTCCCGCAGCTTCCTCGGCACTGGGCAGGGTGAGCACTGGGAGACACTTCAGTGGAGCCCCCAGGGACAAGGTAGCAGCAACCCCTTCCTAGACCCCAGAGCCGCCACCATCCTGGTGGGATGAGGGACACACAGCGGCCAGAAGCAGAGCGGGAGCATCCAAGGGTGGCATGAGCCATGGGACACCACATGGGACTGGCCCAACATGGCTTGCTCCAAATTTCCTAGCTTTCGTGGCTTGCTTTCCTAGCCCAAATCCCTCCACGCTCTGCTCTGGCGCTGGACGCCCCCAGGCCATGGAAGAGGCATCCAGGAGGAAATCAGAAGCGGTTCCAGATGGCAAAAGGCGCAGCAGAGCCGGACAACTGCTCCTAAGCCCTTATCTTTCTGCAAAGCAAATCCACCCTTCTTGGAAGAAGTAATTCAACCTCTTCTTTTGCCTCCGAGCTGGTGAGCGGGAAGAGCGAAGTGACGCCGGCGGCTCCCCGGGGAAGGGAAGCGCCGCGCTCCGGAGTGCTGCTATATCGGTCCTTGCAGCAAAAGAAGCCAGAATGGGAAGGAATCGCGGCAGAAAGTGCCTCGATGTGGACTCTTAGCCCAGAGCTAAGGGATTTCAGGGCATGGATGTGCTCTGCACAGCGGGACCTGTGCCAGCGCAGGACACTGCATTTCTAATCCTGCTAAAAGCTGGGGGAAAAAAACCCTACGTGGATGAAGGCTTTTTAGTTCCTTGCTCAAAAGAACAGATTCAGGTCAAGCCTGATGACTCGTGAATTTGTTTTGGATCTTTCTAGTTGTTCTGGACCCCAAAACACTCAGGTTTCTCTTGCTGAAACACTCCAGATGTTTCATTGTAATGCTTTTACAGAAACAGCTGCTGGAGGCTGCAGAGCAGAGCTGCTCTGATAAACGTGCAGCGATCGGAGGGTTGCAACGAGTCTTGAAAAAGCAAAGTGAAACAGGCTGTTCAGGTAAGGCCAGCTTGTGCTTTTGCTTTTTGCATTATCCCAAACCTCTCTGGTTCATCCCAAATGAATTTGTTTCCCGTGCTTCTTCAAAACGAAGGAATCAGCTGGCAGAGCAAGGGAAGAACAGCCAATTATTCACGGAGCAGAGCAGACAGGGGACTTTTCTATTTAGCTGCTGAACTGGAAAGTCACAAAAAAAAATCCATGGTGTTCTAGTCTGCTTTGAAATATGACTTTTTGGCTTCTGATGATAGCCAAAATCCCCCATTCTTTGCCTCAGGGTGACCCACAACAGCTTGTTCGAGGATTTCTTTTCGGCAGAGCTGGCCGTGAAGCCGCCGGCAGGGTCAGCCCTCCCAGCCCCGCTCCCTAGGGATGTCCTGCTCCAAGAGCCCCGCTGCTGAGTCCTGCGTGACTCCACGTGCTGTTGTCCCCCTCCAACCTGGCACAGGGGCCCCGCAGCAGGGACCACCTGCAGACGGGACATAACGGGACAAGGAGCCCGCGTCCAACCTGGAGCGTCTCCGTCCTGCTGATCCGCACGTAAGAGCCGAGGCGGAGGTTGCAGGGGCACCTTGCAGAGGCGCCTGCTTCCCCAGGGCATCTTTTCCAAGAGCTTTGCATCCTGATGCGCCGCGGACGCGACATGACAGGAGAGACGTGCCGAAAGAGCCGAGGGCTCCGCGGGGGAGGCGCTGACGTCAGGCGAGGCCGCGCGGGGCGGCAGACCTGGCGCGGGGAGGATGAGGAGCCCCTGGCGACTGGGGACACCGAGGCAGGGATTTGGCTCCGTGCCCTCATCCCACCCCTGTCCCAGCTCTCGGCTTCGGCAGCAAAGCGGCATTAGGAGACTTCAACGGCGGGTCAGGCTGGGCGGGCGATGTGGCCTAAGCCCAGGGACAGAGCCCATGGCCAGCGGCTCCCGCGGCCCCGCTGGCCGAGCCGGCTCTTCCCGCCGTTCCTGGAGGAGGGATACGGAGGCACCAGCCTGCACCAACAACCCACCCGGTGTCCGACCCATCCGAGGGTCGGGCAGCTCCATCCTGGTCTGGGCGCCTGTTTCAGCTCGTTTGGATGCCTGGATTTCAAGCCAGGCAGTGGGGATTGGGGGATCCTGCTTTTGTCTTTGACCTAAATGCCGACGCATCCCAAAAAATCAGACACGCTGGAAAAAGGCGAAGAAGACGGGAGAGGCACGGGGCGCTGGTGCTGCGATAACCCCGCACAGGTCATTGTTCCGCAGCTCACAATGATCCGCCCCTTATCAGCCCCGGCCACGCGGGCCCGGCAGGAAAAGGGCTTGAATCCGAATGGAGCGGAAACGGCTTCCGTTGGGAGCCGTGCCCCCGGAGCGGGGCGACGGCGCTGCCGGGCTTGGATCGCGCCGTGCTCTGCGCGGTGCTGCCCAGAACAGCCCGTGTGGAGCGGGGCGGGATACTGGGAGCCACAGTGGGATACAGGGAGCCACAGCGGGATACAGGGAGCCACAGTGCAGTGGAGGAGCGCGGGGCGGCCCGTGGTGAAGGCAGTGGGGAAACTGAGGCAGGACGCGAGCGTGAGGCGGGAATGGAGCTGCAGAGCATCCTCCATCCATCCCTGCCCGGGCTTCTCCCGGCCTCTCCTGCAGGCTGCTGCAGAGGAAGAGGATGGGAGGGAGGAAGGGCTGTCCCAGCTTCCCAGAGCAGGGGGAAGCTCATTTCCCCGAGCTCCCTGCGGGCAGCGGGCGCCCCGGCCGGGCTCGCTGCGGCGCCCGGCCCCTCCTGCTCCATGATTAATTGAGCACGGGGCTAAAATTAGCAGCGCCGGGGGGTCCCCGCCGGCATCCGGCTCCTGCCCGCGGCAGCCTGCGAGCGGGAGGCGAGCGGCGCCTTCCCGGGCGCCCCAGCCTCCCAGGGATCCCGGTCGGAGCCATCCCGGCGGAGCGGCTGCCCGTGGAGACCCAGCAGCCAAAGTCACATCCCCATTCCCTGGAGATATTCCCAGCCCGTCACTGCCGGCTGGCGGGAATCCCCCTCATCCCTCTGCCCAGGGATTTCCAGCGTTCCCGTCCCGGGGCCGCTGCGCTTGGCTGCACAGGGGGCTGGAGCAGCTGGAGCGACCAGGGGCCTCCGCTCGGATGGCAGCCCTGGATGTTCCCGCCGTGCCTCTCCCTGCGCCGCGGGCACTCGGTATTTTTAGCTGCTCTCCCCATCTCGTGTCGCTAGGCGCTCGCCTGCTGTTTTTTCCTCTCTTTTTCTTTTTGTTTCCTTTTCCCTGTCATTAATTTGTTTGCTCTGGACTATTTTCAGATTAGGGCCCTGCGCTGCCCTTCACCCCACACTTTTGGGGTAGTTTTTGCCCCCACTGGCTATTTTTAATCACCCCACACACTGCTCCCAGACAGGGAATGGGGTACGGGATGAGGTGCGGAATACGGAATGGAGGACGGAAGGAAAACCTGCCTTAGCAAAGCCACTCGCATGGATGGAGACAGATTTGGTGGGACTTGCCAGGGAAACTGCCTTTTGCAGAGGGTTTTCGCCCTGTTTTATCCAAGCTGCCACCTGACTTTGTCCGGCTTCACCCACAGGTGGGACCCCATTGCACAGAGGGGAAACTGAGGCACGGAGCGGCTGCCGGGGATCCTCAGCCGAGCTGGCGGGATATGCAATGAGACGGGTGGGATAAAGGATGAAACTGGCGGGATATGCAAGCAAAGTGGGGAGATGGGCACTGAGGACCACACGGATGCCCAGCCGTCTCCCGGGATCTGCACGGATCCCGACGGGGAGGCGTTTCGGGCGCTGCTTGGCACGAGCTCCGCAGCCCTCATGGGTGCAGCCTCCGTCTGGTCCGTGCCCGGGGCGGGATGAAAGGGGGGTTCCCTGCAGATTCCAAGGGGAGCAGGCAGGAGACGGGCAGAGATAATTAAAACCTTCAAAGCCAAGCGATGCGGCTCCTCATCTGGTGGAGGGCAGCTGCTCTCCACAGCGGTCATGCTGCCCATCAGAGATGCCCGTGCGGCTGCCAGGAGAGGGAGATTTCCATCGGGATCTGCCCGTGCCCCTCGCTGCCCCCATGCCCCGCGCGATGGGATGACCGGGGAGCTCCGGAGTATGGAAGCGCAGGCACCGCAGAGGTGGGCTCAGCCACACTACTAGCCACCAGAGAATCCCCATCCCCGTGCCCTTCCGCGGGGGCGCGGGAGCCGCTCGCTTCCCGGGACGCATCCGGAAAGGCCTCCGCGTGGGGACAAGGTGGCGGCGCGATGGTCACGGGCAGGGAAGGGGACAGCGACGCAGGACACCGAGTGTCCCCGCGCGGTGACGTCCCCGTCCCCCGCAGCACCCGGCCACGCACAGGCGGCCCCGGCGCCCTCAAGGATGGAGAGGGAGATCTCCCTTCCTTATTCCCCCCACAAGAAGCTGAAATCCTCACTTTTTTTCCCCCAAATCCGACATATTCCTGCTCCCCAGCTCTCTGCCTTCTTTTCCTGCCTCCCACTCCCATTTTTAATTGTTTTTTCCCTCGGGGAGGGGGTTTGCGCTGGTCTTGGCTGCGCTGTGAGCAAAGGCATCCCGCTGTCCGCGGGCTCGCGGCTTGCCGGAGAGATAATAAAGCAAAGGGGAGTAAATTGAAGTGCCTATAAATAGCGCCAGGAGAGGAAAAGGAGATGAAGTCATCTGCCCTCAGCTGAGCTGCTATTTACATCACGGCTTCCCGCCGCTTCCCAGCGCTCCTGCACCCGAGCTGCGGCATCGGATCCTCCCGGCACCGGGTCCTGAGCTTGCCCGGGAGCTCCCGGCTCCTGGAAGGGCCCCTTGCTGATGGAGACTCGCAGGGGGAAGCAGCAAGAGTCGCTCCGGATGCGGCCGCCTGGCCCTGGCCTTTGCCTCCCGCGGCTCCTTCTGTCGGCAGAAGGTGCAGACCCAGCTCAGCCACCAGAGCAGCCACCAGCGAATCCACACCCGGCACCCCCAAGTGCGATCCAGGCTCCAACACTGCTTTTTATCCTTTATACTCATTTTTTTACACACCAAAGCCTCAAACACCAGCCCTGAGAGGGCTGACACCCCAAGCCCCCGGGCGCCCGTTCGCACGGGGTGCATTTGTGCCTGAGTCCGGATGAAGTCACACCGCGGTTTCCTCCGGGTCAACTCCTGATCCTATTCCCAGTTTGCTGGCACACCCCGCTGTGTCATTGCGGGTATTTATAGCTATTTTACATGTATAATTGCACGGCCGCAGCCCCACACGCGCTCGGAAACGTGAAGGGCGCCGCGCGGCGGGGCGGGCGGCACCAAGGGGAGCGCGCGCGGCCCCCGCGCCGGCTGCTAATAATAATTCCTGGCCCTTTATATAGCATCTTTCGTCCACAGCTCTCAAAAGCGCTTTGCAGGCATTTAATTAAGCTTCCCAACATCCTAATGTGATGACAGACCCGTAATAATATCCTCCCTTTCAGAGGCAAATAGAGGGGAGGCTGCAGGGCTCGGCACAAGTCGCATGGAGAGCCTGGGCGTCCCGGCTCCGGATCCCTAGGGCTGCCTTCCCGAGGGGCTCACGGTTCAGGATGAGGACCCCGGAGTCCTGAGCCACGTTCCTGCTCGGTTTGCGGGAACACGGGGATGGCACCGAGGCTCCAGCTGCACAACATGCGCACGAGCGGCACGGGAGACAGATCCATGCCGACAAACCCGTGGGCGAGCGCCCAAGGGGGAGCAGGGGACGAGATGACAGGTCTGAAAGGGCTGATTTACGAGCAATATTAAGAGCTGTAATCCTGCAGGGCTGGCCACCCCACTGCCGTGCAGCACGATGACAGCGACCCAGATGTATTACAAGGAGGGAATGCGCAGAGACAGGATCCACCAGGGCCAACGCTGACGCGGCGAGCGGGAAGCTGGGAGCTGCTCCGCGGGGCTCGGAGCAGGAGGACATGCGATCCCACAGCAGTCACAAGAAGCCCGAGGGCGAGGGCTGCTCACCACGGTCCTCGAGGGCTGTGGTCGGGCCCCGGCAACCACTTTTCCCTGGCACATCGCTGCCCTGCCTGGACACGCTGCCTGCATCCCGGCCTTGGGAGCATCCCGGGTCTCTCCTGCAAGCCCGTGCAGGGATGAACGGGTGCTGGAGGCCAATACCACTCCCGATAATAAAAACAAGACGTAACCAGAGTCCTAGTGGGGAGCCCCACGTCCCTGCGGCCCTGCGCGGCTCCTCCCCGACACCCCCGACGTCTCTTACCGGGAGCCTCGGCCGCGCCGCCCGCCACGATGAGGGACTCGACCACCTTGACACGGAGCTCCAGGCTGCCCTCAGCGCTGCAGGGAGGAGGAAGAGGAGGAGGAGGAAGAGAGGGTGGCCGTGAGTGCTGGGGCATCCTGAAATGGGCCCCCAGTGGGACACCGGCACCCGCCTTATCCCGGGACATCCTGCTGTGGGATGTCAGAGGGCTGCAGCTCACGTGTGAAAATCCCCAGGGGAATAAACCCTGCAGCGCCAGGGCTTTACGGAGATGCAAGGCAGGAGCTGGCAGGGGGAAAGCAACTAAAACAGCCAGTGAGGGTGACCCCAATTTGCACCGCAGGGACAAACCCGCGTGGGAGCAGCACCCCGGGACTGGGGCTGTGTCCCCCCCTGCGCCGGGACCCCGTGCGCCCCTCACCTGCCGGGAGCGGGGCGGAAGAGCAGGTCTGCGAAGAGCTCGCCGAGGCGGCGCGCGGAGGGGCGCCCGGCGCGGCTCGCGCGGCCCAGGTGGCCGG
>JAVCKT010020383.1:0-58147 GCA_032273925.1 Rhynchotus rufescens | reverse complement strand
ACGTGGGATGTGCCAGCGCCGTTGGGGACACCTGTGGGACCCCGTGTCCGGGGCTGCAGCCTGGGATATTCGGGAATGCAGGAGAAAAGCCAGAGCGGCCGCTTTTTGACGCTGGAAAGGATGGAAAGAGCCTGAGAGGGCCCTGGCCCCGGCTTCGGTGCCCCCCTTTGCTGGGTGCCGGATCGGGGGGTCGCGGGGGACGAGGCGGCGCCGGGAGCTGCAGCCCCCCCTCCGGGCAGCCCATGGCTTTTCGCCCTACATGAGTTCGGAAGAGCAATCACATAGGAATAAAAAGCCATAGGCCGCAGCAGAGGGATCTACCGAGGAGGAGGAAAAGGGGAAAGGAGGGAAAAGCTCCCGCTCCTCCCGAATCATCTTCCACGAGTGCCTGGCTTGGAGCAGGGGCCCAGGCGAGCCCTGATCCGGGTGTAGGACGTGGTGGGACGGGGGCGACGCTCCCATCCTGCAGCAGCAACGCGGGCGCCAAATTCCCCCCCGGCATTCCCATCCCGAGGGGAAAACTCCAGAGCTCGGGATACGCCGAGGCGAGGGGCAACCCGGGCGAGAGCCCCCGGGGAAAGGAGCCCGGGGCCGGTTACGGGCCAGGTATTTCTGCCTGGCGCCCGTAACAAAGGCGCTATTGAAGCTGCGGCCGCGCGGCGCCGGGAAGCGGAATCCCGCGGGATGCGCGCGCCGCCTTTGATCGCGCTCCCCCGCTGCCCTGTGCATTACTCACGTCCTGCTGCTCCGCGTCGCTGCCCGCCGGGAAGGACGGGATCGGGGCTGAGGGGCGGGCGAGCAGGGATGCAGCCTGGCATGGGAAACGTCCCGGCCATGCCCGGTCCTGGCCGCGCTTTCCTTCCTTGTGGTCCCTGCTCGGCACCGCGAGTCACTCCTCCGAAATCCGGCCTGGTGCAACCCGGGATTGGGAGCGGGAGCGGCCGCAAGGGCTTCACTGGGCACCAAAAGTGCTTCACAGGGTGCCCAGGTCCCTCCTATGTCGGGTACATTCGAAGCCTCCCCAGGCTGCTTGGCCCTGGCATCAGTTTTCATGGCCCCATGAGGGCTCCCACAAGCCAATCCCAGCAGGAATTTCTGTATGGCTGAAATCCCGGCTCCATGGGATCCCTGAAATTCCAGGGGGGAGGCACCAAATGCACCAGCGCCTTCCGTGTCTTCCAGGGTTTTCTCCACTGGGCTGCTTGGAGCAAACTGGCCGCATCTCCCTCGGAGGAACCAGGCACAAAAAGACCCTAAATGAGCGAAAACGGCACCAAAACAGACGTCCCCGTCGTCGAGGGCTTTCCATGCAGCTCCCAGTGCCGGGAGCTCCGGTGCCTATTTTGACCACTGGCTCCAGGATCTACCAGAGCTACTGGCCACACTCGTAGGGCGCCTGGTCTTGTAAGGTCTCCAAGGGAGATCTTCATAAAATCTCCAGGGATTTGGAGAGCATTTGTCACTGCACTTCCCAGGTTCCAACATCGCTGCATCCTCCTCAGACTGCATCGGATTTTTGGGGTTCACAGAGACATCAAGGCTCAGGGAAGGAGAAGCTCGAGAGTGGCCGGAGTCGTATCCAGGATTATTATGGAGTTATCCAGCCCCATTACCATCCAATTTTGTCATAATAGCTCAGAAAAGCAAAAAAAAACCCCTTCTCTAGATGTTGTACCAGAGCCCCAGCCTCTTTACAGGATGTTCTGGTGGCCATGAAAACTTGACCAAAACGGCCAAGTTTTGCACATGCTCCTGAAGCCACAGACACCTTCCCAAAACCAGGGCCGGGAGGGCGCCAGCGGGACTGGGGCAGGCAGAAGGTGCCACCAAGGGCTGCCTTTCTCCATGGGTGTCCGAGGCCGCTTGCGTGGAAGAGCAGAGATGTCCCTGCAGGAATGGGCAGGAGGATTATTTTGCAAATCCAGTCGATTTGGACCAATTGGCCTGCTTAAGCCCCTGGTTTCAGTGCACGGTGCCCACGCGGAGCCTGCAGAGAAGCCTGGCACAGAAGAGCAACGTCCCCAAGGCTTCGGACTTGGGGGTCCGACCCACGGTGGCCGTTTCTCCAGAAAGCAGGAGCGTGGTGGTGCGTGGCCTTCTCCGCTGGGGACATCCAGCACCTCGGCTGGTGCCATCGTGTCCGCCTGGCCCCGTGCCTTTTCCTGCCACTTGGAAGATGTTTCTCCTCTCGGGAGGTGTCAAACTCGTCCCCAGCTGAAGGTGAGCCCAGCTTGTGTTTTCGTGCTGTCTCACCTGCTCTTCCCACCAAATCACGTAGCCAACCTCCTCTCCGGTCCAAGGCGATGCAGATGTGAGACATTTGGGCTTCCCCTCTGCTGGCCCTCCCTGCTGCCGAAGATTTGTCACCTTCTGCGGACAAGTCACGGGGGACCAGATGCCATAGGTGCGTCACCGTGGCAAGGAGACATAAGGTGCCACCTATAAGGTGCCACCTATAAGGTGCCACCTATGCGAAGGACGGTGCCATTGGGTCCCCCTCTGTGACTGCCCGGGGTGATGAGGGTCCCTCACCCATCACCAGCAATGAGCCACGGTCCCCCCTGGGATGAGGACAGGAACTGTGGGGACACGGGGACACCCGGGCTGCTGGGTGCCCCGTGGCTGCACTGGGCGCTTCCCCAGCCCTCGGTGGGTCCCACCTGCTCCAAGCCCCGCTGGGGACACACGTGTGCACACACAGCCCTCACCATGGGTGCCCAAACCCTTGCACAAGCTGTGGGACCCGCTGGGTTTCCTCACCCTGCAGCACCCCCATGCCCCAGCACCCAAACAAGCATGAAATAACAGCCGGAATCAAACAACACCCAGATCAAGGGAATTCCTCCCGGAATCTCCCTCCCTTTTCCAGCCCCGCTGCTCCACGCGCGCCCCTCTCCCTACCTGCGCCCGGGATTAGCTCATCGGGAGGTTGGGAAGCTCCAGGCTCCCTCTCCAGGCAGCAGCCCGGAGCTCTGAGCTGCGAGTTTCCAGCCCCAAGAGGGATTTTGCAAATGCCTTTTCATCGCCACGCTGAGCTCGCCCTATTGCACCGCCGCTGCTTTGCTTCTTTTTTTTCCCCTTACAGGATTCAATCACATTCAGCAAGACACAAGCATTAGCAAATCTGCTCTTAATGCTCCAGTTCACACTCATGAGAAGGGAAAATAAAAGGCTTCCCAGCTAAGCAGAGTTTAGCTCTCACTCTGCCTCTAATCCGGGGCTGCTGCGTGGATTTTGTGCACACAAAATTCAGCGCAGAGGTGTCTGTGCCCATGCACATACCCAGTCCTACACCAACACTTCACTTCGGCGGTATGGGGGTAAACTAGGCGGAAAACTTACATTGCCACATATATATATGCACATAGGACCGTACTTCACGTGCAGCATCACTCCTACAAGTGCACGTTTCCTGCTGAAATGCGGCAGCTAAAGAGCTCCAATGTAATCCAGCTGATGTAAGTGCACTAGCGAGTGCTGCCTATAGACTGCCTGTCAAAACAGGTAACGTGAACACACACAAATACATCTATACATCCTCGCCAACGTTCATTGATGCCTGCGGACCACTTAATGATTATTCCTGCCTAAAACAAAGGGAACTTTTCTTTCCCCCCCCCCAGCTAATGACTACATCTCCACAAGAACATAATCATTGCAAGCAGATGTCACACAATGCCTAAGAGCGCAAATATACACAGGTATCCACGTTCACATACGCACACACACACACATATTCCCGACGCCTACAAGCAGAAGGCACAAGGAATTCCCTGGGCTCCGCTCCCCCGCGGATGTTACCTGCCCGGTGCGGGGATGCAGGCGGGCCGGGCACGGCTGCGGCTGGGCAATGAGCACTGCAGGTGCCCGCGCGCGCCGGGCGCCCCGTGCAAACGCCCACCGCAGAGCGCGCGTGCATGAGCGCATGCACTGCTGCCCGCCGCCTCGCTCGCCCGGCAGGACTTCAGACAAAGAAAGGAAAGAGAAAACCGCCCTCTTACTTTTTCCTCCTTTTCCTTTCCCTCTCTTTGCTCTCTCTCTTCCCCGCCGCCTCAGTCTGGGGACGCGATGGGGACCGCAGCGATGGAGCGGCGGGTTGGGAAGCGCGCGCCGAGCGCGGCCGCGGTGGAAGGAACAAAAGAGGGGTCTTCCTAATTGCCCGGGGGTTGCACGGAGGCGGGCGGCTCCGAGGGGCCTCCCTCCCGAGCCGCCTGGCCCCCCGCGCCAGGACGTTAGTGCAGAGATTATCCGCCCCGCCGGCATGTCCTGCATCCGCGATGCTGCGCCGGGAGAGGCGGCTCTGCATCCCTGCGCCTGGAAAGCCAGCTCGGCATCCGTGTGCCTGGGAAGCCGGCTCCGCATCCCTTCATCCGGAGAAGCCATCGCGGCATCCGGGCCCCGCACCCGGAGAGGCTGCTCGGCACCACCACGCCGGGAAAGCCGCGTCCCTCTCCTCCCTTTTCCGCTCCGTCCCGGTCCCTCCTTCTCAAGGCAGACACAAAAGAGATCCTGACCGAGGAGGGGAAGCATTGGGCACTAAGGAGAAAAACAGAAGGGAAAAAAAAGGAGGAGAAACAAGCCTCAGGTTGTGCTTTGGGCAGGCGGGGACATTAAAAATAGCTGGGATAGCTCAGAATGGGAGGCAGCGTTCCCGCTGTAAGGAGCGCGGCTCGCGGGGCGAGCTGGATGCCCGGCTCCCCCGCGCTCTCGCCGTCTGCCCGTCCCCTCCACGCCGCTCTGCACCACGGATCCTTGTGGGAAATGGCATTTTTCCGCTGCCAGGGGCTGTGGACACGCACTGGGAGTTCTCTACCCCGGAGCGGAGCTTTTCCCTGCTCGCTATGGCCACATAGGTGGGTTGAGCTGGAATTAAAGCCACCGACCCACGTCCCGGCTCCCCTGGGCTTTGCAAAAGCAGCGACAAGTTGAATCGGTGACTTTTTCTTCCGCTCGCTCCTACCCCTTCGCTTCAACCCCTAAACCCCGGACCATCAGCCTGATCCCATGGGGATTTAGCAGCATTCAGACCCATAAAACGAGACAGTTCTGGGGACCCCCCTGCCCACCAGCAGCAGGAAAAGCTCCGAAGGGCCCCAAAAGCGGAGGGAGGAGGACGGCGGCAGCCGGCAGGGAGAGAGCCGCCTCCGAGCCCCGTGCAGCCCCCTTGGGCTTTCTCACTTATTTATTTTTTTAATTGCTCAGCACCCTGCATTTGCATAATCCCCACAACGCCGCGCGGCACCGCTCTCGCTCTGAGCTAATAAACACACGACCAAAATAAATGTGTCACATACGATTTCCTTCCATATATATATACACATATATATATATATGGCTTTTTCCATATATATATGTGTTCTTTTGCTCCCGGTGAGCGAGCTACCACCGGGAAATGCCGCTGCGGGGTGAGCTCCATGGGAGCGAGCGGGATGGGAGTGCTCCGGAGGGCCAAATCCCACACGTTCCTCTGGCTGCAGCTTCCCACAGGGCCTCTCCAGAGCAGATGGGGGCAGCTCCATCACAATGTGTTTTTTCCACACACCTGAGTGGCCTCCTTGGCTGCAGACCCTCCATATCCAGGTTTTGGGTGCGTTTTCTTTGCCCCAACCAAGCGCAGGGGTTTCCTCTGTCCCCAAATGTCCACTTCAGCCCTTGGTGCTCCCTCGCCTGCAGCGGAGGTGGCTCCATCTGGGAAATGAGCTCCCCAAAATGAGGAAAAGAACAACGGGTTTGCACCAGATACTCGGGCAGGCCCATGGAGGTGGGGACAAGACGGCCACCACCGCCACCACCATGGCCACCAGGTGCCAGGCAGTGCCCCTACCCTGGCACTGGCTGCATTTGGAGCGATTTCTCCTAGAAAAGGGCTAAAATGAGCAGTGAGTGGAGGAAGTCAGGTGGGAGAAGCTGAGGTGAAGCAGGGCCACCCATTAGGGTCAGATGAGGACAGAGGGATGTCACCCATGGCAGCCACAACGCAGAAACATGAGAGGAAATCGGGTGGAAATTGGGTGGAAATTGGGTACAAATGTGAGGGGAAAGAGGTGCCCAATAGGAGCAGAGGGGCAGAGAGGAGACCTGCATATAGGGACAGGTCCTTAGAGTGGGGAGAGGGCCAGGGAGGGTCCCCATGTGTCACTGCAGGTTTGTGGAGAGGGGCAGGTCTGCAACGGAGCCAGGCTCCCCACAGCACCCCAACCTGCGCCCCTTCCTCACCCCTTTCCCATTGTGGGGCAGGGGGTCCGGGCTGCCTGCCCTGGTGATGACAGAGCCAGGCAGGCGGTGGGCAGGGATGCGAGGGCCAGACATGCCAGGGCATGTAAATATTCCCTAAATCCTCCTCCGTGGCAGCACTGCGGCATGCACTTGCTCCAGCTTTGAGGAGCAAGCCCATCTGAGAGGCCAGCCTGTCTGCAGCTGGCTTAGATCAAAGGTGGAGATGCTCAAGGTGTTTCTCACGCCTTGTCTTTTCATCTTGCTGTGCCTGTGAGAGGCAGATTTCTCATCTCTCCTGGTGCATCTGTGTGTGGGGACTTAGGAAGGTGCAGCACTGAGCTCTGGTTGGGCAGCCTGCGGCAATCTCCCCATCTGCATGACTCCTGGTGCCCCATTTTGTGGGCCAAACCTCCTCCAAATGGGCTAGTTGGTGGAAGAACTCTTGGTTTCTTGGCAATGCTCTCTTGAACATTGCTGGGCGCTAATCCTGCCCCTCTCTGTGGAGGTGCATGGCTTGGAAAGAGCTGTGAATGGGAACTGGTTGCATGGTGTCAATACAGGGAGTAGCTGCTGCCTCTGTGTCCCACAGCACTTGGCACCGTCGGAGCACCAGTAATCACAGAGCTTTTCCCCAGCTTTTGTCCCCCGCGTGCTCTCCCTCGGGAGCACGAGTGGCTTCGCATCTCCTTTTCGATTTATTTTCATAAGGAGGGAGGGAGAAAGAGTCACATCCTAATCTGGCAAAATGTCAGGGAGTGATTCAGAGACGAGGCGAGCGGCAGCCCACACAGGAGAGTTGTTTCTGCTTCCCAAATGTCAGTGTGTCCTTTAATTAAACACTGATTAGCAGGGGACGTGCGCCCCGGCGCTGGAGCTGGGGCTGCTGCCGGGAACGTCCTCCAGAGAGTCGGGGTGATGCCTCTTGCTGCCTCTGACCCGAGGGACGAGCAGTTCCCTTTGGAGAGGAGCAGAGGGAAAGCTGGAGAAGAGGGAGAGCTGCAAGAGGATGGGAAGAAGCAAAGAGCAGCCTATGCTGGGGGCTGCACAGCGTGCAGTATCCTACAGGGTGCTGGGTCACCCACTGATGACCACAGAGACCCTCTGGCAATGTGGTCTCCACTGCCTTGTCTCGCCTGTGAGCTGTGCGCAGCTGGGATCGTGCCTGGGATTTCTGTTTCCGCAGGGAAGCGCTGTTGAATTCAGTGAAACCCATGCGAGCCTTGGTGTGAATGCTCTTACCTCAGTCTGAGCGGCTCTTTTCTTCCTCAGCTTCTGTCGTCCTATTTTTTATTTCTGCCTAAGCCAGGCAGGGAACTTGCCACTGCATCTGGGGTTTCCTAAAACACCACCTGCACCCAAGAATAATGTCCCTAAGTCTCCGCAGCTACAGTGCTCCTTTTTGGTCCCCTCATGCATGTGGCACCTTTGAAGTTCACGGGGGCTTTATCCTTGAGGTTAGGAGGGCTGGGCTGTGCTTTGGGCTTGTAGGCTGGTCTGCACTGCAGGAGTGTGGACAAGCCCTCACTGACCCAGAAAATGAGCAGAGAGCAGCATCCCATAGAGATACCCAACGTGGAAGGTGGCCAGCCGTGTCATGCCGTGGTTTTGGGGACAGTCATGACGCTGTCCCCAAAAGCTGCGGCTGGTTCCTGCAGCCCAGGGCGGATAGAGCGGGATGAGGGGTGGGATGGACCACAGGGATGTGCAAGGGGTGAAGCTGTCCCTTTGGGCTCTGGGCAGAGGGTCTCAGCACAACTGTCGCTTACAGCACTAGTGGGCTCTGCCCTAAGCCCTTTGGGAAGATTGAGACCCCACGGCTCCTAATGGGGAAAGCAAAACCAAGCACTCCACTTGCTATCTAAAACCCAACTCTTGGTGCAGTGGGTGAAACTCATTGCAAGGGCCAAGCACAGGGCTGAGCTGTCTTAGCTGCACAGAAGTGAACAGAGATGCTCCATTCCCTAGACCATATAGGAAATTTTACCTTGGGCAGCCTCCTTCAGAACCATGTCCATAGACTGACCTGCACAAGCAAAGCCTGCCCAAGACACTACAGGGCTAAAATCCCACAACAGACAAAGCTAAACCTGACAGAATATTTTGTAGTTAGTCAGAGTTGTCAGTGCAGGAGCTGACGTGTGAAAACCTTTCTCATTGCCCCAACCTGTTCTGCTCTTGCACATTCATGCCCAGTTCCTGCCCAAAGTCTCCTCTCCCTTTCTGTGTCGCCTCCAGCAGCTGGCAGGGACTCGAGGGCTCTGCCCTCTGCTCTGAGAGCCTCGGCTCTTGGTGCCCTGTTTCCCCCTGCCCCTTGCCACGTGCAGCTCGCAGCAGCAAGTGCTCGCTCTCCAGGAGCCCGCAGCGATGCTGCCTATTCCCAAGCGCCACCTTACGGCACCACCTCTAGGAAGAGCTTGGCAGATCTTTATGTTGGTACAGGTACGGAAACAAGCCCCACTCTGACATCCCAAGGGATGGAAATGGCCACTGGGAAATAGAAGGGCCGGCTGAGAATATTCAGGTCTTGGTTCCCCCCTGTCTCCTACTAGTTCCAAGGATGGGGCAAACAAGAGCTGTGAATTTAGCCTATGCACACGGCTGTTCTCTCTGAAAGCCACAAAAGTCCCTCCAAGATAATCACAAGCCAGGCAGGTCCTGGTAGCTGTGGAGAGGAGATGCCCACAACCCCCCTCACCTCCTCATTCTGCCGGATTTGGCAGAGAAAAGAGCACTGTTTGTAAACATGAGAGAAAATAATGCAGAAATCCTGGGGCCAGCCTGCCCTGATTACCTCCCACATGGCAGTGGGAAATAAGTCACTTTTTTTTCTATTTTCTATTAGGGAAATAAGCTGCCAACCAAGGGATTTTGTTGCACAGGTGTCATCACCACCCTCTGCCTCCCCAGAGATCCAGCCAGGATTGGTCCGGGAGCCCTTCATCCTGCTGCCCTGGTGCCAAGAAGCAGCTCGTGCCTCTTCCCAGCCAAAAAGGCTCCTTCCTCAGCCTGGCAAACCAGCCAGCCTCGTGTGACATGAACGATGCCAAGAGCAGAGCCTTCATCAGGCCTCTGCAAGGAGCACCCGGCTGTGCCGGGATGCTAAAATCCCGGCGGGAATTGACTCAGTGGAAGTTGCCGCTTCTCTGCCACCCGCTTTCCCTTCCCTCTGCTCCCCTGGGAGTGCCAGGGAGGATGATGCTTGTCAAGGGAACCAGATCTTATTGCCTTGCAGGTGCTTGCACATGGAGCAGGGTCTGTCCTGGCTCTTACCAGCGTGGATCCCTGCTCAGTGCCCAGGGCCCATCAATCCAACAGGGACAACCACCTCTGTCCTGCTCATCTCCCCCTGTCCCATCTTGCTGAGCCTCTGCTCTTGACCTCGGCACATGCAGGGACATTGGGACAGCCGACACGAAGTGCCCCACGTGCAGAGACTGCAGCAAAGTGCTTCGCACTGGGAGAGGACGTAGCAGGAGGGGTGGCAGCGGTGGGAAGCGGGATGAACCATGTGGATGGAGCCGGATTCCCATATTCTCCCTGCTGCAAAATTCCAGCCTGCTCTTAGTTTGCATCCTGGATGCAGTCGCTTTTGGGGCCCGGGAAGGCACGTAGCGCTCTCAGCAGCCGGCCGTGCCGGGCTCGGTGTCCGTGCTGTCTGCCTGCCAGCAGGCCCTTCCTTCTGGTCACGCTGAGATCGTGTTTTCCTTGAGCACCGCGGTAGCTAAAAGCTGCAGCTTAAGGACTCGAGGAGGGTGGATGTGGACGGACTCAGCGGGCATGAAAAGCAGCCATGGGCTCTGCCTCCCTGGCTGCTCCACCAGTGGGTTAGGCTGAACGAGTGTCATCCTTCCCCTCCGTTCCCCTGATTTCCCCATTAACGCCCTTCCTCATAGAGGAAGGCGGGAGATGGAGGCAAGTTACAGCCTGGGTCTGAAATCCCACCAAGGCAGCACATGCGGGACCTACCCGCCGTCATGGTGCAAATCCTGCCCGTGCTGCTCGGCATATGGTGCCTGATTTTTAATTTCCTCAGGATGAGACTTCTTACGGTGACCGGCAGGTTTCTCGCGGCGCTTTGTGAGGCCTTTGACGAACCCCCCGGCAGGTCCTTGCGTGCCAAGAGGCCGTATGGGCTGGACGAGGCTGCAGCTCCTGCTTCCTTCTTGTTAAGAACAGCCTGTTGGAGCCCCGGCAAGGACGGCGAGCTCGAGGTGCCAGCGTCGCGCAGTGACACTGCATCATATTGTGACACTGCATCGTACCGTGATGCTGCATCGTACCCTGACATTGCATCATATCGTGACATTGCATCATATCGTGACATTGCATCATATCGTGACACTGCATCGTACTGTGACGCTGCATTCTACTGTGACGCTGCATCTTCTCATGACACTGCATCGCACCATAAAGCTGCATCATATCGTGACACTGCATTGCACCGTGACGCTGCATCGTGTCAGCATCTCCTGTTGAGAAGCTTTTCTTCTCGATTCTAGCCACTTTTTTTTTACAAAAACTCAGGCCCTCAATAACATGGGGCTTTGCCCACCTCTTTGACAGATCCCTGTGGTTACAGAGGACCAGGCAATGTCTCTCAGGTAACAGTCACAATTTACAGCACCGTGTCGTGTGTTTGTGGGTATCAGCCTCGGCTCTGTTCACTCTGCCTTGCAGATATCATCCCCAGGTGTGTTCACTCTTCTGCAGTAGGTATTTGTCTCTCACGGGAAGCGCTTTCGGACTGCAGACTGTTCAAACCGAGATTTGGCCGGGTCTGAGCACAAATGCAGAATTTTGGCCAGATCTGAGCAGAAATGCAGACCAAAATTCTGCTTGTCTCTTCTGAGAAGTTCCGAATTTATGCAGTATTCGGGGAATTAATGCAGGTGGGGAAATATCCTCGTTTAGCTGCCTTTTGTACCAGCAAGGCAGGTCCTCAGTGCAGAAGCAGCACTGCCAGCAGGGAGCCTCGTGTCTGCTGCAATGCGAAGCAGCTGCTCGCTCCGTGTGGATGTTTTCACGCTTCCATTTCTAACCCAGTTCTGCCACATCCAAGTGCCGACCGCTGCAGCGTCGCCCTTGTCCCCCCACGATCGCGCCGCACTTTGCATTTGGGGAGCGTGGCAAATGGATTTGCCACCTTCATGGACTTTGTCCTTTAACAAAAGCCAGAAGTATTAAAAATGTAATCACTTTAAGCTGCTGCTGTCACAACACAATGCTGAGTCCCGCTTGTGACTGGCAAACAGCATGAATCATTCACCTACGGTCCGGTTCAGCCCCAGGGGGGACCTGGGGACAGCAGATGCCATCAGGGGTGGCATCTTCGTTGGTCCTCAGTCAAATCTGTAGTTAATTTTGAGAAAACCAGCGACTGCAAAACACCCACATTGAGTTGGATTTCCACAATTTTTGTCGAACTTTGCAAAGGATGGAGGTAATAGCTCATTTGTCCCTCCTTGGAGGAATCTGAGCAAGATACAGCAGCCCTAAAACACAGTGTTATTATAAGAGCCATTAGGTTCCTGTAAAGCGCTGCCAGGTTTTTAAGTGTCTTTCCAAAGTCTACCCACTAGCGGGCAGCAGAACAAGCAGTTTTTAATGGGACAATTGAGGCATCACAAGAGTTATACAAGAGGAATCATTGCTTTAAATCTATTTAATGCGAAGAGTAGCAGTTGTGGCCTGGAACAAACCCACAGAAGTGTCATCCTGATCCTGTGCAACAGGCAGCCCAAACGTCCCTGGTAGGAAAGCGGAGGGCGAAGGTTTTTGCTTGTGTTGCTAAAAGTCCGAGCAATTCTTACAGATACAGGAACGACTTGCCCAGGGTTTCAGACAAAACTGGTGGCAGAAGCTGGATGGGGACCTGTGTGGGGTGACGTTTTTCTTTCCTGCAGCACTGGGCAACTCTTTTCACAGAATTACAGCATGGTTGAGGTTGGAAGGGACCTCTAGAGATGTCTAGTCCAGCCTTCCTGCTCAAGGGACCCCCAGAGCATCACGCTGCGGATGCCCAGCAGGAGCGGCAGCCCCGGCAGAAGGGGCTCTGGGGCTCCCGCTCGCCCCAGCTTTGGTTTCTGGAGGTGCTGCTGAGAGGAGAGGGTGTCCGGCCCTTTGGGCTCCGCTGGGCTGCACGGCTGCAGCTCCGTGCTTGCCGTGCAGGCGTTTCTGCAGAGGGCCACGAGATGGAAGCATTTTCCAAAACCTGCAGTGTCCTACGAAGGGCCAGGGGGGATCTTGCTTCTGATTTGAGCAAGGGGGGACACGGCAGCCCCAGGGCTGAGCGGGGCTCGTGGCTGAGAGGAGCAGGAGTGGGAGCAAACCGAGCTGCAGCTCTCGGGGCAAAGTCCTCTCCTGTGTCCCCTCCTGCACCTCATCCTGCTGCTCAGAGCAAGCCCAGGAGCCCGCAATTCCTCCCTGCTTCCCATCTGCAGGAAGGAACATGGACGGGGCCTATCTTTGCTCCCTTGGGAGGCTCCAAAGTGCCAGGTAAGCAGCCAGGAATAGGGGGTGGCGCTTGGCACAGCCTGTGCCCAGCCCCGCTCGCCACCCTGTGCCCTGGCTCCAGGACGGAGCCACAAACATCAGCCGTGTCTCATCCCGGTGCCCCCGGGTGCACAGGAGTCCCCAGCACCAGCAACAGAGATAGTTTACATGTGAGGAAGCTGAGGCACAGGCAGGATGAAGGCCTGGCTGCCGCTGAAGCAGCCCCGAGATCAGCTGGGACGCGGAGGGTTCCCGTCCCGCGCCGTGCCCTGCTCAGATTCCCACGACCTTGGGCAAGTGGCGTCACCTTCCCGGCTCGTGACACGGCCGCCCAGCACTTCCTTATTAGTTATGGGCGTGCGGGGCTAAACAGGGTCAAAAGCTGGGAGCAGAGGGGTGATGCACCCGGCTACCCCAGCCCTGCATCCCCCCGACCTGCCTGCCAGGGCTGCGAGATCCTTTCCAAGCAGCAGGAGCTTTTCCCATGGGATCTGCAGTCCTTTGGTTCCTTCCCCCGGGTCCACAGCACGGGAGTAATTTGGTCGAGCGCCCCTGTATGTGACAGAATAAATGCACAGAGTCCGGCTAAATACGTAAAAGCGCCTTGACATTCAGCTCTCCCTTGTGTTTGTTTAATAAGTAAACAGCTAAAAATAAGCTGGTTATACCCAAGCGGCTTGAAAATAGCATTAAACCGAGGGAGTTAAGGCTGTGTGCTGGGTAGTAGGACGGGTATTTTCCTCTCAGCTTGACATCAAAGTAGCTTTATGGGCTTTATTTTCTTTTGGCTTGAATCAGCATGAACACAGGGAGAATCGGGCTCAGCATCTGCAAACACAGACCTCTTCCCTGGTGCTAATTGATTTAATCTGTGGGACAAGAGCAACAGAGCAGACTTGCCCGGAACAGTCCTGCCTTAGAGCCGTGTTTTGGTTATTTTGGAAGTGCCTGCGTTAGCCTAAAGCAGTGGCACCACTTACGGGGATGTCTGTGCGGGATCCCCGGGGCAAAGCAGAGGGAAGGGGAGCAGAGCAGAGCTCCAGGGCTGCTGGAGCCCCGAGGACAGGGACAGCCCTGAGCCAGGACACCCTGCCCCGGTTCCGAGCGTTTGCACAGGGCGCTTGTGGATGGGATGCCCTGGCTCCCAAGGGCTCCACTGCTCCTGCAGCTGCTTCAGAAAACTGGGATCCAGCAGGATGAGGCTGGAACCTGGGGAGTGCCCTGGCTCACGGCCACCTCATGCACAGAGCGGTCAGCAGGTGCCAATGAATCCGGTGCCTTTTCCAGCTGGAAGGAATCACCAGGCCAGTGGCTCTGCAGCCTGCCAGGGCAGGCGGCTCAGGCTGCCTTTGTGGCAGGTGAGCAGCACAGGACTTGGCGTTGCCGTTGGAGCACTTGCTGCCCAGGGAATTACCACAGCAATGAAATAATCGGTGCTTTCAGCGATGCTGATGCTGCATGTTGTCCCCAGAGAGTGCCAGGCAGGAAGCTGCTGTCACCAGCCTGCTGGGCACTCTCTCCCGCATGGATTCATCAGCGCCAGGTAAAGCAAGTCCAGGTCTGCACGCTGGAATCCCTTCCCTGCTGGCAGCGATTCCCTTTCCCTCCCCAGCCCGGAGCAGGGCCTCTCTCATGCCATATCCTCCCCCCAGGGTGCCTAGGAATGGGTTTTCCCATGGAAGAGGCAGGGCTTTGCTACTAAGACTTCCCACCAGGAATTTCTCTCTGCTCTTGGTGGCTTTTGTTGCAGATGCTCCTGTGGGGCAGCAGCGACTGCCCTGGCAGCTCCCCTTGGATCCCAGGAGCTGCCGTTCTCCTGGCTTGTCCAAGAGGGAAGAACTTGCTCACAGGATGTGGCAGCTGGATCTGAGATTTTCCTCTTTCCAGCTAACTCTTCCACCATCTGCTCCCGTTCCCTAGTTGCAGCAGCAGCAGTGGAGGGTGTCTGGCTGGCAAGCAGGCAGTGCAAGGCAAACACCAGCTCCAGGGGCCAGGGCGCTGCGAGACACTGGCACGGCTGAAATGGGACTGTTCCCATTCCCCTTCCAGCCCGAGCGTGTTTCCTGGTCGTATCCCTTCCATTCCCCTCCTCCAGGGATGCTTGGCTCTGTGTCTATCTTTTATGTGCAGTCCTGCTGCCCTGCACTTCGCTGCCTCCCTTGGCTGAGCTCCTTACACACATCACCTGGCTCATGCACGCTGAAGTTTCTGTCTGCATCGATGTTTTAGGAAGCCAGAGCTGGGCTGGATCCCGATTTGGGCTGGAAATAGCTACTAGGCTGGGCAGGGAGCCGCAAATCCCGGCTTAGCGTGTTGAGGTTGTTGCTCATCCGCAAGGGAGTCCCCTTTTTGGTGCCACCCAAGCTGTTCTGGCTGGATAGCAGCCTGCTGAGGAGCCTCTTCCCTTTGCATCCAACCGCATATTCCTTATTCCTACGGCATGGGGCTAGGAGGAGTCCAACCAGACCTCCTGCACTGCCTAGGCCAATGATTGCACAAGGCAACTAGCTGCAAAGCCGCTTCTGACGCTGCTTCCTTGACCATTGGGTGTTTCTTGCGTGGCTGGTCTAGCACAAATAGGAACTCCCACGTGCTGTTGGCCAAAGCACCCAGCACTTTGGTGCAGCCAAAGCACACTGGACAAGAGCAGCATTTGATCCGTTCTGTTTGCCCAGGCACATTCCTCTGCAGTGCTTTAACCCCGGCATTCCTCGCTCCCGAGCAGGAAGCGGAGATTTAAGCTGCTTGGAGCACTTAGTCACCTCTTCCCATCAGGGAGGCTGCTCCACCTTGGAAAAGGAGAAGCTTGTCAGGGAGCCAGTGGGGAGAGAGATGGATTGTTCCCTGAAAAAGCAACTTATCTCCTTTCTGCACTTGCTTCACACCAGCTCAGGAGGGACAAAGTCCGTTTATGGAGCAAATACACAGGGTGTGAGTGTTGCACGTCCTGCACACTCTCTGATGGGCAACGGGCACACACAGCCCTGCGGGAAGAGGCAAAATCCAAAAGTTGAAGTTGCTTTCTAGGAATGTTGCTAGCAGGTCTGTGGGTGGTTTTGGTCCAGAGCTGCTCCCTGAAGGAGAAATGTCCATCTCAGACTCTCCTGGGGTGTCCTTCTGGCTACGGCCAGCATGTCGCCCATAGTTTTGCAATGGAAGACGTGGAGGGTAAGATCCTGGAGGGATACTCGATGCCCGATTTTTACTTTTCCATAATTTGGCAGCTTCTGGTTGCTAAGCGCATGAGTCTCCGGGTTGGATTGGTGCTTCTGTTGTTATGGTGATGCTCCTTGGACAAAACTGCGGAGCTGCCGCCGGATTCACCGGTCTGCAATTGGCTTGCCGGTTGCCATGGCCAGCTGTATTTCGGCGGACTGTACTTTGAGGAGGGCGACTTCATATGAAGCACACAGCACACCGACTTCTGCACTGGTTTTTGCTTTCTTTAGCTTCAGGGTGATTGGTTTTTAAGGGAGTTAATGGATTTGTTCCTTGTGTGGGACAGGAGTAGACTGCAGTTCACATGGACCCAACTAGGGGGGTGGTCAGAGATTTGCTGTGTGGCTTTGGGGCAACTCTTAGCCCTGGGAATAAGCCCTGCATTAACAGGGATATCTGAACTTGTGCCTGCTTCTCCCACGCCTCCGCTCACCTGGGAATAATGAGAATAATAATGGGAATAATAATGGCAAAATGGGAATAATCATCTTCCTTTTGTCTTCCTGGAGGCAGTGAAGCTGCAGATGCCCAATAGAGATGTAACTTATGGGGGTGGCTCTTACATGGGGTGACGTAGAGCGCTCCCCCCTTGCTAACACCATGCAGAGCTCAAGCCCATACAGAGCCTCGTGCAGCCGTCTCCAAATGACCGCAGGGTTTTCATTCAGCCTCACCCTCAGCAAAAGCAGCTCCTGACAGGTCAGACCTTCAGCTTTGGGGACCTGCTCCCAGTTGTCCTTGACTCCACAGCAGCCTTTGAGCTAAAGTGGCTGCCGAAATGCAGCCCTGCTGTGCGGGCAGCGATTTCCACCTGCCTGTATGTGCACAAGGGAGACGTGTCCGCGGGCAGCACAGGGCATCGAACACATTTTCTTTCCATGCCTCGGTGCCCGCGCCGCTATTGAGTGGCAGGGCAGCGGGAAGAGGATCCGCTGCCCGGATGCAGTGACTGTGAAATATTCCCTGCGGATCTGCACACAGCCTTGGAGCAGGGCATGTGCATCCCCATGTGAGTTTAGCAGTGCAGCCAACGTGCCTGTGAGCACAGGGGATCCGGAGAGCTCGGCAGTTCAGAGGCGACCCTGGGTGGCAGCAGAAGGAGGCCAGAAGAGCTCCAGGAAGAGGCGAAACCCCCTGGATCTGCCCCGTTTCGTGGCTGGGACGAGCACATTCACGTTGCTGTTTCTGCACCGCTCTGGGTTGTGCAGTGTTCTGCAGCGGGCACCCCGCATCGAGAGCCAGCTGCTCCTTTCCACTTGAATCCACCTGAAAGCTGCCATCACCTCCACCGTGCGTGTTGCCCTTCAGTCTAAACAGCCTGGGCCCCTCGGCCTCCTCCTGCAGCCGCTCTGCAAGCCCCGCGGGCTGCTGCATTGCGCTCCTATGTGCTCTCCTGCAGCACCGGGGTGGATGGAGCATCCTTGACGGGGCTGCAGCGCTGCAGCGGGGAGCAGGGAGGGCTTCATGTCCCCGGCTAGAAGCCACCTGAGGAACACGCGTGGGACAGAGGACAGTTGTATTGCAGAGCTCCCACCGCCCTGTCCTCGCAGAGGTTTGCACAAGGACAAGGGGTTCAGGTTCTGCGCTCGCCCTCGTGCTGGTGGTACCTCCATCCGCTGCTCCCCTGGTGTGGGATTGTCCTCCCCACCTGCCCATCCTTCCCCTCGCATCTCTGCAGAGGTGTTTGCCGCTGAGGAGGGCTGTGGAGAGCAGCAGCCCCAGCCGTCCCCAGGGCTCCCTGATTAAGATGCTGCTCAGGATGCTGCTGCTGTCGCAGCTCCAGGCTGCCACGCACAGGTACCGCTGCCCGCGAGCCCAGCACAGGGGCCCATCTCTGCAGCACCCGCTGCTCGGCCTCCCGGGGCCCTCAGCAGGGACGCGGAGGGAAATGATGCTCAGGCAACAGCAGAAACTGCTTCCTTCCATAGAGGGGATGGATGCGGAAAAGGATGTCTGTCCTATGGAAGCTGTGCAGGCAACTATATGGATGGACTGTGCTCATAATGGATTGAGTCCTAGGACTGGGCCCTCGGCCTTGCTAATGCATCACACTGTACAGGCAGACATGAACATGCAGTTTGCTCTCTGCTCGCTGCAACCGTCTCTTTTTCCCACCTCTCCTTCCTCTGCTGCTGCAGTGAGAATCTCTTTGCAGGAAGGTGACTGCAGAGGCCTGGGGTCTTTACGAGATGCAATTGATATTGAAGGGAGAGCAGCGTGGGCTGCATTCCAAGGCTGCTCCAACTGCACCGGGCACGGGATATGCTGGGGAAGGAGGGAGGGTACCCAGCAAAGCACCCCCAGCTGAGGGGGTAGCTCCAGGGTATGAGCTGAAGCGACCACAGCCGAGGGCTTCTACCAAGTCTTATGGTTTTCAAGCTAGATCCATCTGCTGCAAAACACTCCTGACTGCAGCGAGCCTGGCCTTGCCCCAAATACCCCCTGGAACTCCACCAGGCTGTGTGATTTCACTGTGATAAGGCAAAAAAAAAAGAAAAGGAACCCTCTCTGCAAGACAGAATGCTGTCAGAAAAAATCTCTCTCACTAAAAAGCAAGCATGTCTGCCTTGTGCTCAGCCAGGAAGTTGGCACATTTGAAAAATGTCCTGCAGGCATCGCCTTGCAAATGCTGCGCTCGGGACTGCAGAGGCAGCTGCTCGGGGGTGCCAAGTTCAACAGCAGCGACCTCGGGCTGTGCTGCCCGCAGGGACACTTTGCTCTGGGCAGGATTAACCAGGCCCAGCCTGGTTAATGCTGCACTGAAGGCTGCCTGGGACACGTGCCGTGTTCTTGACCTGCATCCCGCCAGGTAACGTGGCTCCTTTCCCGATGTATCCCAATGCATGGGAGTCTCCTTCCTGGCTGCAAAGGCCAGGTGCTTCTCCTCTCCACAACCTGCTCTCAGAGTGATTCCTATCAGGATTTTAGTGATCCCTTCCTGGCCTGGTGCTTACTGCAACTTATGTTTATGAGGAATGTTATGCACCAATAATTGGCTCGTGCAACAGCCACTCAACTCGTGTCTCTGCCTCTAATTGCTTGCTTCCCTTATAGGGCTGGTTTCCTTGTCAATCCTTACATTTGGGGCTTGTCCCCCATAATTAGGCACAGCTTTTGCTGGGTTTAATCTCTGCTTTCTGCATTCAAATAGGCCAGATGAGCAGCACCAGAGCTTGGTGTGTGGAGGGAGAGGCAGCGGTTGCTACACTAAGGGCTGTGCTGGGAAGTGCACATAAGTGTTGGAGACATCTCTCCCCTGAAGCCATTGCTGCTCTAAATAGACAAGATGGATGTGAGTGGAAGTCAGGGGAATGACAGAGCCCGGCTTGGAAAATGCGCCAGTTCCTGCAGCCAGCGGCAAAACAGGAACACGGTGGGTAACGTCACCCGGAGCCCTCTCCGAGTTTCCAGCCCTTGTGACCAGGTACTCATTGACCAGGGGTGAAGGGAGGGCAGCTCCCGCTGGAGCCGATGGCCTTCCCGCTCGGCCTCTGCATCCGAGCGCTTTGTGGCTCCTTTCTGAGCCCCATCACGCAGGGGCTGTCACTGGCTCGTCCCCTGCTGCAAAGTTGAATTTGCCCCCGGCTGGGTGCTCTGGCTGCTATTTGCAATAGGTAAAGTGAACAAAAAAAATTAAGTTTTGAAGAGGGGGAAGATCCCTTCCCTCCATGGGGTGCTTGGATTCCTGCTCTTGGAATACCAGGTCCTGGCTCCTCCAAGTGTCTTGCAGCGAACTTGGTGATTCTAATATAGCAAATGGGAGTCAGCAGCTTTCCCAAGACTCCCACATCCAAGAGGGAAAGAGGAGCTCTGTGAGCAGCAGAGCTAAGGAAGCCCAGATCCGCCTTGTGGATTCTCAGATGTCTGGCAGGAGCTTCATCCTACGTGTCTCCCTGTGAGAGGGTTTCCTTCTGGAGAGCTTCTGCCCTGTCATCCTCCTCTCCAGCTCTGTCCTCTCTCCCCTGGGGATGGATTTTGTCCCATCCCCATGCAGGTGCCCAGCTATTATTCCTCTGCCTTCTCCAGCACATTAAACCCCTTGGATTTGAGCACAGCAGCCCATTAATTACCAAAATCTCTACTGACAGGATGGTCTGTAGAGGGAGGGCGAAGATTAATATAGCTGTGGATTTAAGAAATTAATTAGTTTCAGCAGATGATGTTGGCACCTCCAGGCAGCTGAGTTATTCCCATGCTTGGTCCACTTTTGGCAAGCCAAGAATGTTTAGCTAAACACAAGGCAATAAATAATCGCCACGGAAAGCGAAGCCGCTGCTGAACGCGTAGCCCTCCGGAGCGACGGGGCTGGGATTTGGGAAGTTGCCCAGTGGCAGCGCCTGCCTTGGGGCTTCCTGTGGGCTGGGGAGGACTGAGCCGTTCCTACCAAGACCTGTCCTTGCCCAGAGCCGTCCCTATCCGGAGCTGCTCCCATCTGGAGCTGCAGGCTGGCAGCAGGCAGGACTTTCTGCTGAGGCGGGTGCAGAACGGGGGGCTGCGTGTGTTGGGGAGAGCATCAAGGATGGGTAGGAAGAGCTGCAGGAGGGAGCTCCCGTGACCTCCCTGAGTGTGTGCTGTGTGTGTGAGTGTTGTGTTGAGTGTGCGCTGCGTGTTGTGTGCCCGTGTTGAGTGCTGTGTTGGTGCATATGAGTGTTGGTGTGTTGCGTGTGTGTCGTGTGTGCTCTGCATGTTGTGTGTCAATGTTTAGTGCTGTGTGTGGTGGTGGGTGTCAGTGTTGGTGTGTGTGAGTGTGTCCTGTGTGAGTGGTGTGCTGGGTGTCTGAGCGTTGTGTGACTGTGTCGGGGGAGTTTGGGGTGCGCGTCTGAGCGCTGTGTGTGCCGCGCGCTGAGCGCAGCCCCGCAGGCTGCAGCGGAGCCCGGCCCCATCCCGCGGCCGCTCCCGGCCCGTCCCGGCGCATCCCGGCTGCGCGGGCGGCGGGGCCGGGCGCCGCTCGATCCCCCGCGGCGGCGCTGGGGAGGAGCCAGCGCGGAGCGGAGCGGAGCTCCCGGCGCCGGCCGCGCTCCGAGCCCGCCCCGGCACCGGCTCCAGCCCCGGCCGCGCTCCGAGCCCCGGCCCCGGCTCCGGCCCCGGCTCCAGCCCCGGCCGCGCTCCGGCTGCTCCCGTTTGTGCCGGGCCCCGGCCGAGCCCCGCGGCAGGAAGGAGGAAGGAGCCTGAGCTGCCCGTGCGGCCGGTGAGTGTAAACAGAGCCCAGGTGCAGCAGGGAGAGGGGCCCGAGCAGCTTCCCTCGCTCCGGGCCACCCCCGCTGCCGCCCGCGGCTGCTTTCGCTCCCGTCGGGAGAGCAGGGGGAGCTTTGGGGGCTGCTCGGGGGCTAGGCGTTAGGGGAGGGCACAGAAGTTGGGGATGCGGTGAGGGAGGGTTTGTGCAAAGCAGGGGTTTGTCCTGGCCGCTGCCCTGGGGCACGGGAGCCCCGCGCGTGTTTTGCTGGAACCAGGGTGCTGGCGATGCGGGCAGCCCCGCGCCCCCGTCCTCCTGGCACCCCCGCACCCCGCTGTGGCCGTGCCTCCCGTAGGGAGGCCGGGTGGCAGAGGAGGAGGGCGCTGCTGTCCCCGCCGGAGGGTTTCCAGGGCTGCTTGCAGGGGAGGTGGCCCCAGGGGGTCTGTCCGGCGCGTCCCCCTGCTCCCACAGGAGCTTTCCTGCTGGCTGGCAGCCTGGCATTCGCCTCGCACGGTCATTCTCACTGCTGTTTGTATCCGCTGGCTCTTTGCAGAGTGTCTGGTGCTCTGCCGAGTCCCTTGGGGTGCAAAGAAGTTGCCCCCGGGTGCACTGGCAAGAGCAGAGCAGCCTGGGGAGCGCTCGCCTCCCTGCCCTGCCGGCACCAGCTCCGGTTGCGCTTCAGCAACTGGCTGCTCTTGGCACAAAAGCAGCCTGGAAGGAGCTCTCGGGCTGGTGGGCACAGTGCGGGCATTAGCTCCAAAAGGGAGGACGTGTCAGGATCAGGCTGGAGGTACTGGCTTTGCTTCGCACCAAGGGTGCGACACAGGCATGTGCTGGGGCCCGGAGGAAGGACTTGAAGGGGAAGGGCAGAGATTTAAACAAACAGCAAGTTTGTGTCTTTGGATGAGTTCTGTGAGAAGGGGAGAGCCCGTTTTCCTTGTGCGAAGAGGGCACTTGTTTCCTTCTCAGTGGCAACCGGGCAGCATGTTGAGCTGCAACACGTGGCCGGAGCAGACTGAGCCACATGGGTCTGTGACAGGGATTCCGGGTCCCTGTCGTGGAGAGGTCCTCAAAAATGAAAGGGCAGTCTCGAAATCCAGATTCTTTTGATCCAAACACCTGGTGTGGATGGTAATAGATGGGTTACTGCTGCTCGTGGTGATTGGCGCTTAGCTCTCAGTGCAGTTGTAGTCCAGAGCCTCCTATCCTCCCTAGGGAAAATCCCAGCACGTCCTATTGATCCCTAGATGTGTCCGAGAGCCTAAAATGAAGGAGGAGCAGAGGCAGGACCTGAAGGTGACAACCTGCTTCACCAAGCAGCATCCTGTGCATGAAGCTGTCCTCTGTGGGTATACGTATGTCCCCTTTCATCTGTGGGTTTTTTTAGGGTCTTTTTCACTGTCATACTGGGTGACTTCCACTATAGCTTTGCTGCCCATTTTCCAGACAGGACCACGTCCCTTTAATGGGAGGTTTTGCAGATCTCACAGGCCCCATGTCAGGGGGCAGGATTAGGGTGAATTAATAAATCAATAGTGCAATAACCTCTGCAGCAGCGCCCGGGAGTTCCTGCTCTCTTATTCTGCTTGGAAAAGAGAGGAAATGCTGTGGCTGCAGGATTGCCCAGATCTGACCCTGCTCCCGGCCTTGTCGCTGATTCTCCCTGACCTTGGGCCGGTTGCTGCATCCCCATCCCCGAGCTTCCCCATCTGGTACCGCTTGACCCCGCGTCGCTCGCAGAGCGATGCTGACACCCCCGGGGCGCCGGGCTCCTGGCAGAGAGCGCCGTGGCTGCACTGCAATGTTTGCTGCGATGCTGAGAAGGCTCCTGTCGCTGAACAAGCGCTCTTTGTGGGTCCCCTGAATGGATGCTCCGCTGGCAAGTCTGTGACAAAGAACGCAGCGCTGGCGTCACATATTCATGCACTACAGGTGACTGAAATGGAGCAGACGGGCTCTGCTGCTGCTTTCTGGCTCGCGAACGAGCGGTTTGAAATCTTTAGCTGCTGCATTTCGTGTGCGTTTCTGGCTGGTGGTGCTGTGTTTCTTAGCGCGCTTAGGGAGAGCCTTCCTGAGCCCGGAGCAGCGTGCGGGGAGAGCCGGGTTTTGCCTTTGGCTGCTCGCACTGTAGCTCGGCAGGATGGATGAGGGCACCTCGTTTCACCTCTGGGAAAATGAAGAGACAAAATGACTTGCTGGAGTTATTATAGGGAGCCTATATACAGAGCAGCATCTTGAATTCTCTCAAATCTGTGAGGATCTTTCAGCTCGGCCATATCTGCTGCTCTCTAATATTCGGTGGAGACAGAAAAACATATTTATGCCCACTATATTTATGCATGTTAGACACCCATGGACTGTTCTTCCCTGATGTCACATATGTATTAAAATATCTACATTGCAGTTTCCACTGAGACCATCCCCCTCTTCTGGCCTTCTGGAGAGAAATGAATGTTTGGTCATTCATTGTAAACCCTGAAACATTCCTCTGGCTTCCTTACAGACCCGAGGTTTGGGCCAGGAGGTCTGAGAATCTCCAGAAAACCTGGGACATGTGTTTGGAGTCATGTCCAAATAATAGTAAGAGTTTCCAGCAGGAATCATACTCAGCAATAGCCTCCCAAATTCCTGCTGCACACACAGGGAAGTTGAGGCAAAGTTAAGGCAGCTTGTTCAAGGCATAAGCAACAGGACACGGGCTCCAGACTCCTGGGCCAGCTCCAGAGTTTAGGATAAAAAGATCTTGGAATGAGTTTCACTCAAGATAATGCATGTGCTGGCACCCTGAGAGCTCTGCTGTATGGTGATGTGGTCTCAGTTTGCATCGCTACAGATTGAGGCTGGGGAAGGAAAGCTCTCTGTTTGCAAAGACCTTGTATCTGTTTACAGCAAGTTTGCTTTGCTGGGTTTACTTCTTCCTTCTCCACATTAATTTGCTTCTGCCATTGGGAGACACAGCTGAATGCAACCTGTTGATGAATGCAGATGCCGAAGCCCAGATTGCAATCTGGTGGACAATAAACGTTGCAGAAGCTGCAATCAGGTGCATCATCTTTTGCTCTCTCTTTCTCTTCCTAATCAAGGTTTCTTTTCAGGCAGTGTTTTGCCTGCGGGCAGCGTTGCTCATCCCGTGCTTGTTTGCTCAGTCACTCAATCGCAGCCCTGATCTGTGTCTAGCCAGCCTGGCTAGAGGAGGAGCTGGTGTGAATTTGTTTTCAGGCCACAGAGGAGGGTGAACAAGCTCTTTGGAAACGGTTGGGGTTCATCTCTGCTTCTGACACTGCTGCGGTCTCATTTCTCCTGTTCTTTCCTTGCATTTCTCCCTTCTTACGGTTTATTTTTGCTGCATCTTCTGTCACCACCCGAGATCAGCATTCCCATGCCTTCTGGGTTTCCCGGCTGTTTCCGTGCATGAGCTCCAAGCCCCCGCGGCCAAGGCTGGGCTTTGCAGAAGGGCGCAGGGCTCCGCGTCCCCGCTGGGAACCGTGCACACGCAGACGTGCATCGCAGCCCGCCGGGCTCAATCCCACTGAAAATCGCAGCGTCTCTTGCAGCACCTGAGCAGCAGCTGAGCCCTTGCTAAAACTGCTCTTAGGTGCTCAACGGCCACAGCTTCAGGCTTAGCCGGGACCTGCCAGAATGCAGCTCATGAAGCCCAAGGGTGCTCCTGGATTTGGGGTGGTCACCCCAATGAGTTGGATTCGGACACCTGCAGCAGCCCGTCTGCTTCTCCTCGAGAGGGGCGGTTACGGGACGTGATTTTTATTTGTCTTTCGGGCACCCTTTCAGTTTTTGCTCTGGATCTGCCATGCAGTGATGTTTTTATTGCTAGATGGGCGCTCCCCCCCTTCCTGCCCTTCTTCCCAAACTCTCTGACACTTGGCTGCTACTCTTAAAACAACCTGAATTTCCCTATCCATAGGCTTGGGAGTGGGGCTGGATTGGACCAGCTGCCCGAGTGCTGCTGCTGCTGTTTTGATGACTTCTTAATTGAATTGCTAAATTAAAAAGAAGAGCCTGCTGAAGCTGACCGTAAACACTGTGGCCTCTGGACAAATCAAAATGTGCCTTTTTGGGAAGTGGAAACATTCCAAGCGTTCCATTTATTCCTGCTATTTCTCTATTTTGATTTAAATAGTTTATTTTTACTCAGTCCGGTTAATTATCTGGTGAATGTTAACATGCTGGTCACTCAGGGGCTGAGATTCATGATCCCAGCCACATTTAGCTATGAAGCCCCCAATATTGCTTCTCCCCCCTAACACTGCCCACTCTTTTAAAGCCATATGTTTTATTAGTTACTAAATCTGACAGGGTTTATGGACTGGAGGCTTAAGTCTGCGTTTGTGCACAGGCATGCACATAGAGAATGATATTTGTAATTTCTTTGTTTTCCTGCACGGAACATCACCCGGAGCGAGGTTTTATGCCTTCCAGCACGACTGGAATTGTTTGATGGAAAGGCAGCTCTGATTGGCATCATCTGCACTGAGCCTGAGCTGAAGCAAACGCTGCGGATCCGTAGGCTCCCGGCGCTGCAGCCTGCTGCTTACAGGGCTTTTCCATGGCACTTGGGTTCCATTTGGTGGGTTTGATTTTAGAAGTGGGCTTTGAAGGGGTTTTGTGGTGATAGCAGCCGAGGAGATCTCTTTTCACCCACAAAATTTGTCCTCCTGTTGCACCCGCCAAAGTCACTAATGAAACTTCACTTTCTGCCAGATGCTCAAGGGATAGAAATCAATGTTGCTCAATGAAGGCAGAACTAGAGCAGCTTGAGATGTGGCCCTTCTCTCACCAGTCAAGGCCGTGGATGTCACCCCTTCTCTCCAGCTTTGTAGCAGCATCTCTCCAGTAACTAACGTGTTTGGGAATCATCCGTGCCAGCATTCAGAAAACGCAGGGCTAGAGACTCTCCCCTCACTTCTGGAGACGTTACCAACGTTATCAGTGACCTGCAGGAGAGAACGTCAGAAATCTGGGCAGGATTTGGCCCTGATATGGTAGATTTTCAGCAGTAGTGATCTGTAAATGATGGAGCAGACAGCAAAGGGAGATCCGTAGTGCTTTGTAGGTGCCATCCAAGACCAGAGCTCCGGGACACTTTTCCTTGCTCTGCTCTGACTTGCTGTTTGACCTTAAATGATTCCCATTCCATCTTTGTGTTCCTGCTTTCCCTTCTTCCGTGCTGGGGATAGCAGCCAGGTTCCCAGCTGGGTTGAGGTACAGCTAGTCCCAGCGAAATGCTTGACTATCCTTGAATGAACAGCAGTCATGGACGGATGAAGGGCTGTTACTGTGTTATTGCAGGCGTAATAACCTGTCCTGGCATCTGCTCTTCATGCCTCAAATTCAATCAGTGACTGCAATGCAACGGGGGAGCTCTCGGGGAAATCTGGGCTCAGCCTCCAGCACATATTGCTCCTTCTGTGGCAGAAATTCCCGCGGGTTGGTCAGCGTGTAATTATTAACTAATTACAGTGCAGTAATCACTGTGCCGCATGGTAGAGGAAGAAGCTTCAGCCAGGAACAACCCTCTCTCACAAATCCCAGCCTGCTCTTATCTGTCCTTTGTATTTTGCCCACGGGGATGGTATCTGCCTTACAGCCCTGCCTGTCAAGCTCTTGCAAGGGACATGACGAGCGAGCCTGGACCTGGACACCTCCATGTGCTGTTTGCTTTGCGTGTTTGCAGTTAGGACACTGGGAGCCAGCGGGAACCCGGAGCAGCTACGTGCTGGGCTGGGGCTGCAAGGAGGCTCTTCCTTGCACTGGTGCCAATATCCCCCCGTCCTGCTGGAAGATGACTGCGTGTAGGGCAGAGCCTTTGCTGTCCTTTTTGCAGATATATGCCTGCAATAAGGGCATTGATGGAACGTGCTTAGTGAGCGGGAGGGAGGTAAATTAGCGGGAGGTAAATTAGCAGCCCTGGAGACCGAGGGCCTCTGTTTTTCCCGGGAGCTGCACCGGAGCAGCGCCGCTGGCACGGACCTCCCTCCTCCATGCAGGAGGCCAAGGAGTTCTCCCCATGGCCCCTCGGGATGCCCTGGCTGCTGAGCGGAGCTGCCCGTGGCTCCAAGTCCCATTATTCCCAAGGGGGACGTGCGGGATCAGAGCACGCTGCTCCCCGCTGCCTTGGACAGAGCTGCTCAGAGCTGCGCAATTCCCTAATCCTGCGGCTGGCAGAGCCCTCACGTGTCCTCCTCTGAGAGGAACATCCTGAACTGCTGCCCGGTGCAGAGGAGGCTTCTGCAGGACCGAGTCTCGCTGCAGGCTGAGGTGGTCCAAGCAAAAGCCTCGCAGGCTGCCCTCTTCAGAAGAGCCAAAAAGTTTGTTTTTCTACCATTTTCTTTGCTGCAATGACAGGAAACTTCTCTGAGATGGGGGTTGAGAACCTGTTAGTGTCATCACAAGCTTTCCAAAAAGCCATCATCAGAACGTGGAGATTGTGCCCATGATGAAAGGAGGGTGCCTCCTCTCAGCCCAGCTTGCCCCTGTGCCCTGATGGCAACAGGCGTTTTCTCAGTGCGGGACATGTAGAGAAAAGGTCCAGCTGAGTCACTTTAATTGCATGAAAACATGACACAGTATCAGAGTGAGAGGGTGTGCTTTTGCAAATTAACATTAGCAGCGTGTGTTCTATTTAAGTGCATAATCCCTTCCAAGCCCTTCTTATTAATGATTAATTGTGCCACTATGATAGCAGCGTTGCAAGTCCAGTTAGATGCAATGTGTACAAGCAACTTTACCCGTGTTGAAACAGATAACGACTTGGTCAGTGGTTAGAAGGGGGCACTCGGGTCTGCTAATGATTTAGCATGAGCCTAGGGCAGCTCTTGGCTCTCTGGGTCTCAGGATTATAGTCCTTGCTGCTCTCAAGGGTTTCCTGTGAAGCAAAGAGCTTATCTGCTTGCAAGGCAGGAGGGGAAGAGAATTGAATACAGCCAAGTGAACTTAAAAACAGCCTTAACTCAAAGCGTTCTCTCCCTCTCACTTCCTGGGCTTGACTCTCCTTGACTCCTATGGCATCTCACTGAAAACCATAGGGAAATATGGATATGCTTTGCTTTTTGAGAGTTAAATTTGAAGTAATTTGGTAATGCACTTCTGATGTTCTTTTTCCTGCATTCAGCTCATTTATCTCCGCCAGTTTCCAAGGCTCGCTTGTCAAGGACACCCAGGCTGCGAGGAGCTGTGTGGGAGACCCAACGGGTCAGCAGTGAGAGTCGTGGTAATTCCCCAAACAGGGAGGTAATTTGGGAATAAAAAAAAAAAAAAAAAGGCAGGAAGAATGGAAAATGAGTATTTTTGTTTTGTTGTGCTCTGTGTTTTAAATGCCCTTGCTTTGTCTGTCGTGCTCGTTACCGACTTGTCTGCTTTCAGGCCCCTGAGCCGGGGCTTGGCTTGGAGGAGCAGATGTTATTTACAGTTTAACAAGGAACAAGGTTTATCTAAACAGTGTGTGCCTGCCGCGTTCCCAGATATGCATGAGATGTTG
This sequence comes from Rhynchotus rufescens, assembly GCA_032273925.1. NCBI lineage: Eukaryota > Metazoa > Chordata > Aves > Tinamiformes > Tinamidae > Rhynchotus > Rhynchotus rufescens. Next base: position 29,552 of record JAVCKT010020383.1, on the reverse strand, counting down.
CCCTGCACGAGGAAGTGAGCAGGGGCTTGCGGGCACCGAGGCTCGACCTGTTGGTACTTGTTTCACGTGGGGTGCAGCACCCAGGCGTCTCCACGTTTGGGGTGATGTGGAAGCATTGCCGTCTAACCTGAAAACAGTGCTGTAATGATTGTGTTAAGCTGTGCTGGGCTGAGGATACCGGAGGGGAGGACTAAAGGTTGGCCAAGGATCCCCAGCTAGCCCGGGAATCCTGGTTGGGCTGGAGCAGGCAGGAACATCTGAGGACACCAATATGAGGAGCAAAAGGAGGAGAAATGAGTCTCCATCGCAGGGAAACCATCCGTCTTCCCGCTCTACCCACCTCTTTGTAAGGAAGCTGCTGGAGGAGGCAAGACAGTTGCTGAGGAGTCTTTTTTTTTGTAATCCGGGCACAAATCCAAGCTGTTTGTCAGCCTCAGGCATGTGGAGCTGACACATCTGGGGAGCCCCACGTCAGGTCTAGTCAAATCTTAAGTGGAGCTGGACTGTTTGTGGGTCTGCTTCATTTGCTTTCCCTCGTTGTTCCTCAAGACATTTGCTACTGTAAAAATCTCTTTTTGTGTTTGTGTCTGCATTATTTCTTCGCTGCAGGTGTCCAGACAGCGTCTGGTTTTTCGCTGTGCTCTTTGCAAAGTGGAAATGCTTCATGCACGGAAATAACAAGAGTGGTGTTATTGGTGGCTCTGTCAGAGAGGAGATCTGAGAAGCCAGAAAAGAAATAAATGCTCAGGGACATCTGGAGACAGGGAAGAGTTTTCAGGTTGAAAAGCAAAATGAGAGAGCACAGGGGAAAAGCAGGTAAACTGCTATGAAGAGGAAGGGCTGGAGGAGGTTGCAGCAGTGGGACACAACTCGAGCATCTCCCCTAGGCAGCACGTGGGTATTTGGATGGGAGCAGAGGAGGATGATGGTGCAATAGGGTCTGCAGACAACCCGGCATTAGGGAGCAAGGCGGGGGGTGCTGCCCCAAAAAGCAGTCTGGTCATGCCAGGATTCCTGGCAGCCGCCTCCTGATTCAGAAGAGATGGAGATTTGGGCAGTTCTGTGCCTAGGCTGGAGGCGGTGGATCCAGGAGGCAAAGGCAGAAAGGTCCTACCTGTGAGACCACCTGAACTCTAGCTTTTTTTCCCCAAATACACTAATCCTACAGCTGCAGCGGGTTCTTTCGGATAGCAACCCTCCATCCGTGCTGCTGCCTGGACTTTTGGTCGCACCTGCACGGTGTTTTGTTCCCAAAAAGGGACATTCCTCCCCTCCTTGCCCAGGCTTGAGTGTAGGGATCCGTGCTCAGAGGTTCCTGCTAACTCGACCTTCATATTATGGTGCAAATCCCAGCGAGTCGTTGAGCCTCACCATGCTGCTCGCCTGCACATCCAACCCCCTGAGCATCGCTGCTCTAGCAGCGATAAGGAGGTGTCCAGGCAAAAAGAGCTGCAGAATTGCTGTTCCCGTCACAGGGGAGAGGGGGATGCCAGAAGTAATTACACTTCGTGCTGGGCTTTGAAATCCCGGGGTTCGTCAAGCGTGGGCTTGTTGTTCGCCCTCCCCGTGCGGGTTCATTTTGCCCACATCCGAGAGGGAAATCCATCCTCGCACGTGCGCCGAGCCCTGCAAGGACGGGCGCGCGGCTGGTTTAAGATTAAACGCTGGATTAGCGCAATCCTTGGCGCGGAAGTGGAATCGCAGTGTTTGCTCATTACCCTGCTACCATGTGACCGTTCCAGGGCTTTAAATAAAACAGATTTAAAGCCCTGCTGCAAAGAGTTTTAGGTGCCTAGTGCTAAGCAGGGGCCCTGCTGCTCTGGACCGCAGGCCTGACTCACTGGCTGCTATTGTAAAGGATGCTGGAGTGGGGAGAAATAGGGCAGAAACTGCATTTCATTCATTTATTTTCCTCTTGCTGCAGATGGATGGTTCCGAGTGCAGTGGGGGCTGTTTTTTCAGCTGTATCGGCACAGAAATACAGGTACCTGCAGCAAATTGCAGGTCACAGCCCTCCTGCAAAGGCAGCTCGTCAGGGTAGAGCCAGACGAGCTGAACGGTTCTTCTCTCCTAGAAAATGTGCAGCAAAGAGCTGAGCACTTAACTGCTTCAAGTGCTTGTGGTGGCAGTGTTTCTTATAAGTGTTGCAGTTCTGATTATATTAAAACTGTTTTTTTGGTGTTTTTTTTTTTCCTAGGAAATGAGGTTTGGGCAAGATCCTTTGATTCTGTAGTGCCTCTTTCAAAGCTTTTCCTGAAAATCCGTTCTTCCTTTCTTCTCCTCCTGTCCTCATTGTCGGTTGCTGTTGCCCTTTTCTGTGTGCCAGAGGTAGCTGCATGGAGCAAATTCCATGCAGCTTTGATGTGTGCAGCATGGAATTGCTGTTCTTTAAATACGCTCCCAGGAATGCTTTTGGAAAGGGGACCCGGATAGCAGGCCTCTCATCCCTCTGCACAGCTGCTCGGGTAGCAGCTAAGCCACAACTGCAGCCCCCGAGCTGCATTTCAGAGCTGATTCCTGCAGCCATCTTCCACATTGCAATTAAGAACTGGCTCCCTTGCTGTCCTTAGGGATACAGAACCTGCCCGGAGAGGAGCCTCCGTGTCCCCCTGCAGAAATGCAGGAGCTGCAGGTTGCTCAGGGCACCGTGTCTCAGGCTGGCATCACATCTAGGTCACCGAGGCGTAAGGGGAAGCACCAATTTGCCCGGGAGGCAGTTTGCTTTGTGTTAGTTAATTGTCAGGCGGTAATTGGTTGAGTGTCATAAAAGACAAGGGCCAGACTGGCTTTTGCTGGAAATGTTCAATTACAATTACTCTTGTTGATTTTACAGGAGCTCCTCGCTGTGTCCGGGGCTTGGCAAATGCAGCGAGAGGCTTGTGAGGGACTCAGCGCCCGGTAGGAAAAGGATGAAAGGAGGAAGTGAGTCATGGAAAAGGGGAGAGAGCTGCTGATATCACGCAGCAGATCAGCAGGGCGAACCTGAGCTGTAAAGGGCTGCTGTGCTGCCCATCCCAGGGCTCTCCCATGCTCCCGAATGTCACGTTAGAGCCTGGCTCTTCCAGGACAGCAGGACATGGGGACTGAACTCCTGAGTGCCAGGAAATTAAACCTCAATGACTTAGCTCCTGGAATAGGATGAATATTGAAGAGAGCAGCTCTGCTCCAAGCTGAGTTAACCCATGTTAACAAGGTACCATGGACACGCTGACACCAGCACCTTCCGGACGATCCAACAGGACCGGAGAGCCACGGACAACACGGGCATTGAGCACCCGAGCGTGGGACTGGGTAATCTGTCCCCAACGAGGGACAAACTGGCTCTTGGCAGCCTATTGTTGAGCTGGGCGAACAGTGGGCACTTTTCTCAGGTTATCTCCAGCTGAAGAATACGTGTTTTGTGGTAGCCGGAATAATGCGTGGCGCTTCCATGCCTTCCTCGGAGCTGCCCTCGTCTCACCAAGCGCTCGGCCGAGAGGAGCCAAGGGGGAACTGCTGCCGGCCCCGCAGAAAGGCAAAACACACACGAGCAGCACGGGACAAGCCTCCTTTGTGCTGCTCTTACTGGGCTCATTGTCAGCGTTGGGCAAGCGAGCGCAGAACCGCTTATCTATCTTGCAAAGCCTCCAAAAGCTGGCCCTGCAGGAGGCTTTCCATATCCTTCACCCTTCCTAGGCTACCTGCATGGACAACTAGGTCTCAGGCTGGTTCGTGCTCCATCTAGCCTGCGTTTTGCCTGCATTATTGTCAATTTTGCCACCAGTTTTCCACATCCACAATCCCAATGGCGCAAAAGACGGAGTCTGCTGCAGAAGAGGATTAGAAGCTTGTTGCGTTGGGTGCTGCGTGTTCCAGAGACCAGGCTTCTGCCTTCAAGGCTCTCACAAGCAAGGAGAAGGCAAACAGGAAGCCCTGGCATCCTTGATTTATGTCTGGGAAACGGAGGCATGCCAAGAGAGTCAGAGATGTAATCAAAGCCAGACTTGCACATTTGCTACGGGATCGTTTTTCTTCCAAGCTGTGCCTCAATTGCAGGAATGAAGAGAATGGGCAGACCAGATTTGGCTCCCGGAATCGCACTCTCGAGTGCCTATGGAAGCCACTACAGGAGGAAAAGAAAGTCACAACACGAAGATGGCCTGATGCTCTTTAGAGCCCAGGTTTCAGGCATATGCTCAGCGTGGTCACTGCTCCAGGATGAAGGTCTTGCTGTTTGCTACAGGCATCCTGTAGATTACTAGGAATTGATCCTATTCCCTTCCCTGCACAGTCATGACCTCCTGGCGGGGTTTTGCTCCCTGCGTAGGAGTGAAATGTCAGGTCCCCCGCATAGCAGTGTGCACAGGGAAGGGCTGCCCTTGCTCCCTCCCCTCATTGCTCACCTTTTCTGGAGAGGAATTGCTGCAAACAAGCGCCCAGCAAACGGGGACGGGTCTCCGAGGGGTCTGTCCTCATCCCAGCGCCCCCTCTTTGGATAAGGGGAGTTGGGAATGGCCACTTTTCATGAGCTCCATGGGCTCCAAGAAAGCCCAGCTCCATGGGCTGTGCCCAGCCTCTTGCTGCTGCTCAGAGCTGCCTCCATCCGTCTGATCCATCAAGGCACTTAGTCCGAGCTTGGGCTTCCTCCAAGGGCCGAGTGAGATGGATCTGCTCTGTCGAGGGAGCAGCTGGGAGCAGGTTGCTCCGGGAGCTGATCCTGCTGACAGCTGAGCAGCTGGTGGGCAGGGGCTGGGGTCCCGTTCCACCCCTCCTGAGGACAAGGGAATCTGCTGCCCTTGCCCCTGCAGGATTCCCAGCTGCTCCAGGGGATTCAGCTTTGCCCTGCACTACCTTAAAGTTGTCCCCAGGGTCCTAGAATTTCTCCCAGGAGCTCAAGAGCAGCCAAGGATCTTGGCAGCGCTCTTCCCGTCCGGTATTCCTCTGTGAGGAGCCGTGCCGAGGAGGAATTCCTCCTCCCGGAGCGCCTGGGCTGTGCCGCGCTCCCGTTTGCGCAGGAATGTGCCCCGCAACGGGATCTCTCCCATCACGGGCACGGGGGAGGAAAAAAAGGTTTAAAAAAAGCAGGTTCTCACCCCCAAACCTTCCTTGCAGCTCAGAGATGAGGGCAGGAATCTGGTAAGGTGGTAAGAAAAAATGGAACCAGTCTCCTTTCCAGAGCAGCCCTGGAGCGGTTGTTGGTACCAGCCCTGTTTTCCCAAGCCCCTGTCATACTCTTGAAGAAAAAGGGGACAACTTGGAACGCTGCTGCTGCTTGCTGGGGCCTAAAATACCTTTATTTATTTTTTTTTGAATTATTTTTTCCTTCTTGCTTTCCTGGTTCTGCCTCTTGAACGCCCCAGCAGTGAGCCTGGTGGGTTCACTGTACAAATGCAGGGGAGATTCAGGTGGATAGAGCCAGCCTGGATGCCTGTGGGAATAGCTCCTGGAAAAATAGCGAGCGGCTGCTGCTAGTGCAGCTAATGGGGCTCTGACTTCAGCATTTAAAGACCTGTTAACATCTTGTCTTGATCATGTGATTAGCTTTCCTGATGGGATTCAGCTTTGGGCTCTTTGAAGTGTTTTATCCGAGTATTTACTATCTGACTGCATTACAGCAAATGCAGATCATTCACACTGCTGGCTCTAATCCCTGCTGCTTGGCTGAATTCCAGTCGGACTCATTTCGGATTTTGCCTGTTGGTGCCGAAATTCCTGCCTGCCATTTCAGCCTGCTGCTTCCTTTCGTGTCCTGCCATGCAATGTCATGTTCCTGTGTGTTTTAATCCGGTTTCCATCCCTGAGGTGGCTGCGGTTCAGGCCGTGGCTGCTGCAATTCTCCGGGTGTTTCGCGATCCTTGAGATCCAAGTGGCATCGTTGCCTCGCTATCGAGTGTCGCCCTCCTTCAGAAACTCAATAAATGCCTCCGTTTCCTGCTATAATTAACGTAAAACGAGGCAATCCCTGGCAAGTCTTATTTGGATATCCACGCCGTGGGAGAGGGCTCTGCTCCGCACCCTTGCACCGAGCCGTAAAGATACGGAGCCCGGGACAGGTTTGCGCATAGCAGGGGAGGGAACTCGCAGCATCCGTGATATTTTTACCCCGTCCCACTTCCTTACTGACGAGCTTTATATTTAGTGGCCTCTAGCAGCTGCCACTGCAGTAGGTGGCAAGAAGAGGACGGGCTTGCACCGCAATTTATAGCACTCAGGCTGTTGTCAGTGTTAAGGCGCTCGTCCTTTGCACTGTTGGAAGGAGGGTGAGTGCCCAGGGAAGGAGAAGGAAAGACCCTTCCCCTAACTTGCTTTCTGTCCACCTCGGGTATCTTCTTCTGCACTGTTGGGCTGTCTAGTTGGAAATTGGCTTCCCTTGCAAGCTAGGGAGCCTGATCAAAGCATGGCCCGTGCAGACGCTTTCCAAAGCGAGCGGCAAGTTCTGCCTTCCCTTCACGAGGAGCAGCTTGCAGGTTGTACTCCTGGCTTCGAGGGAAGCACCAGCAAAGAGACGTTGCCAATGCAGCATTTATGAGTGAGGGCACCCTCATTGACAAAGCCTGTTTATGTAGTGCCGAGAAATATTTCAACGCCTGGATCCTCAGGTGGATGCATCTGGCCTCCTCCCTGCTCCGTTTGCGGATCGTGGCGGGCGGTGAGCTGCAGGGTCGCTCCCTGCTAGGCAGCTCAGCACGCACCATTCCTGCATCCACTGCTATTTCCGCAACTATTTCTGCACCCCCGGCCTCCTTTCCATGCCACCCCGCCCCGTGGGCACCCTGCCTTGGCTCCAGATGCCCAGACCTTGTGGCCGAGCTCTCAACTTTAGCTTTTGGCAGCATTCAACGTGGCAGGGGATGGAGTTTATCCGCAGGCGGGATGTGTGGGCGTGGTGAATCCGCAGCACTCAGGTGAATCCCACGGATTTCAGGGGGTCCGTGCCTGGCGGCGGAGCGTGGCCGAGGGGCGAGCTGCGTGTTTAGATTAGGGCTGGATAATCCTTTAAGCTTCCACAGGGCGGCATGGCAGCCGGGGCGCTCCCGTTGCCGGAGCGACGCGATGCCGTCGCTCCCGGATGCCGGCTCTGATCGCATCCGTCTGGAATGTGGGCACCATTTGTTAGTGCTGATCAAGCCCGGAGGGGGCTGGAAGGGGCAGGGAGAGCCAGGGAAGGGCTTGGATACCTGGAAGCGGCGCCTCAGCCCGAGCCCGGTGCCCAGGAGCTGCAGCCCTGGTGGCCGCTCCATGGGTTTGTCCCGCTGGGAAGTGACACCAGCAAGAGCAAAGCAACCTCTACTGGGGCAGGGCCTCCTTCTGGTACAAGGAGGAATGGTCTATGGTGGTTTTCCTGACATTATTTTTTCCTTCTTGCTTTCCTGCTTCTGCTCCGCTTTCCCTTTTTGTGGCCATCTCTGAAGTTTCCAAGGATGCTGTACAGCACACCCTGTGCTGCTGTGTATGATTCGGTGCCCGTAATCATGTCCTGGGCCCATGTCTAATATCTCAGAAAGGTCCTGTGCACCTCTTGACCATGGTCAGCTCAAGAACCTGGCTCGCTCGGTGACCCTACGGCTCCTCTTCTGCTCTGATGCAGCAGCAGGACCTTGAGGAGGAGGATGCTGAGGATGTCCCGCATCCCCAGCGGGTGAAACCTTCCTCTGGGCGCTGCCACTTCCAGAGAGCAGGAGCTGCAGGGGATGGTGGGGCTGTCCCGGGCACCAGCCGAGCCTGATCCTCTCCCTTCCCTGCAGGGCTCTGCCGTCTCTTGCAGCACAAGGTAAAATGAACAAGATGAAAAACTTCAAGCGGAGGTTTTCTCTCTCTGTTCCTCGGACGGAGACCATCGAGGAGTCGCTGACGGAGTTTACGGAGCAGTTCAACCAGCTCAACAACCGGAGGAATGAAGGTAGGAGCCCGGGACCCCTCCTGGCAGCGATGTTAGAGCCTTCCCTCTGCGGGTACAAAATCTTGGTGCAAATCGCACCGAGACCTCGGGAGCCGCTGCCTCTGTTCGGGGAGCATTTGGGCCTCCCTGAACCATCCTGCTCCGCTCCCGTTTTGTGTGGTGCCGTCTCCAGGGCGCGGAGCCGCGGGAAGCTCAGGGCTGAGCCGGGCACGGCGCTGGTGCCGCACGAGCAGCCGCCTCGCTCTGCAGGCCGGGACAGGCCCTGCCGCCTTGGAGCGGGCGAAGGGAGAGGAGATGCTCGAGGCAGGGACCTGCACGGGCAGGCAGAGCCGGCAGGCGCTTGGAAACCCCACGGCTTTGGACGTGGTTCATGCAGGGGAGTGTTTGCTGCTGCGGGGGCACTTGCAGCGTGCGTTTGCTGCTGCGGGTGCACTTGCAGCCTGTTTTTGCTGCTGCGAGTGCACTTGCAGCATGCACTTGCTGCTGCGGGTGCAGTTGCAGCATGCACTTGCTGCTGCGGGTGCAGTTGCAGCGTGCACTTGCTGCTGCGGGTGCACTTGCAGCGTGTGTTTGCTGCTGCTGCCTCCTGCGAGTGCAGCCTGCTCATGTGTGGGTGCCCTCGGCACCGTTCAGGTCACGCTCCAGCTCTTTCTCTAGCCATAATTGCTAGAAACTTTTGCTGCAAGCAGAGGCTGAGGCTGTGATGAAATTGCCTGGCACTTGCATCTGCCCTGGCAAGGAGGGATCATCCCTCTGACTGTCTGAAATAAGAGATGCGATAACCTAATTTACAGCCGCTCCTGACACACTTGTCTCCTTGCGCACGCCCCGGTGCTCTGAACAGCACCCGTTTGCAGCCTCCTTCCCTGCACTGACACCTGAGGCCCCATAGAGAATCCCAGTACCACCAAAAGGAGGTGGTACCGCTCCCACCAACACCTCCCCTTGCACCCTAGCCCGCAGACGATAATTAGTCTCGAGTCCTAAATTAGATGTATGGCAGATGTGGGGAGAAAATGGGTTAGGATCTTGCTGGGCACTGATGGCTGCAGCTGCTCCTGCCTTGGGGGCCGGCAGCTCACGGATATCTGAGCCTGGGCTTGTTATCTGCGCTGGGCAAAACAGGGCGCTGCTGGGGAGCCTCTTCCCGGCTCTGCTGCTTTAATGAGGCTGCAGTCCCGGTGCTTCCTTTGCCCTTGAAAGGCAGAGCAGGACGTGCAGCATCTGCCTCTCCCCCACCGTGTGGTCTCCGTCCTCCTGAGATACCTGGGAAGGGATAAGAGCAAGGTGAGAGCTGGGGGAGCCCGGGGCTGGTTCCAGGGGTGTTCCAGCCCGGGTGGTTGTGGATGAGACGAGTACAGGCAGTGACAGGGTAGCGCTCAGGGGATGGTCTTGCCTGGATGCAGGAGTGCGCCAGGAGCTGGCCCTGATATTGATATTGCCCACCCATGGGGTATGTTGTGCTTCCTGACAGCCCTGAGGGGTGCCAGCCCTGCACCGTTTCCCTGCTTGGATGCAGCACATTGGTGCTGTGCCACGTTTTCCTGTGCTCATGCTTCCCTATTTACACCCAAGGCTTTTCCCGTGCAAAACAGCCTGGGAATTGCTATCCCCGCTGTGCCTCCCCACTCTGACAGGCCTCCTCCATCACGCCCAGCCCGCTCCTTCCCGGCCGGGATCTCTTGATTAAGCCTCGCTTGGGTTGTAAACAAGCCTGAGAAGTCACCTCCGCGGTGCCCTTAATCTCCATCTCCTGCAAGCGGCGGCTGTGGTTTATGGAGAGCCCTGACAGCCACGTTTGTCCGAGGCATCTCCAGCATCAGCCCCTGGCCGCTGGGGGCTCTTTGCCCACAGGCTGGTGCCAAGGGGCCTTGGCAGGGGCCCAGCAGAAGCAAGTGGGAGACCCGGCTGCAGAGCTGGCTGGGGGTACAAGCCCAGCACCCCCAGGATGTTTTGGGGGGCAGGATTGATTTGGGGATGCTGGAGGGGGAGCAAATGGGGCTTAGTGGGCAGGTTCCTCCTTTGCAGGGGTTGGTGGTGAGGGCTGGATCTCTTGAGGAGCTGCCTGAGCTGGAGAGGGGTCTGAATTAGGGAAGCAGGAGCTGCCTGGAATACCCTTCATTTTACATACAGAGAAATCAGGATGCGGAGAGAGCAAATTCACTTTGTTAAGGTCATGCAGGAAGCTGCGAGCAGAGCTGAGACCACAGCCATGGCAATTACTCTTGTGCCTCTTCTCTCCTGCATGACACAGGGATAAAGCTTTGCTTCGGGTCCCTTTTCCTTGTTCTGCATGCCCAAACGTGCCCTGAGGGCTGCCTGTCCTGGTGATCACTGCTCTCCAGGTGAGTGGGTGCCCAGGGACAGCACAGGGTAATCACTGACACCAGAAAAGGGCAGTAATCGCAGTGGAGATCAGCAAATCATTTCAGCTTCGTCACTGCATACAGCTCTCCGGGGAGGCACTCGCGATCAGAAATCACAGGTTATCAGAACTCACAGGTCCCCAACAGTCTGCAAGTGCTGTCCTTATGTGGCTTTTGAATGGCTCTGCCTGCCCTTGAAGGTGATGGAGAGGCCGAAGGAGCCGCTTGAGATGCTCTCAGCCTGCAGGGAGCTGCTGTGGCAGGACAAGGCACAGCCTTCTTTGGGCAGAAACCTGCCTGGTTTGGTGGTGGGGTGGGAAATCCCACCCCTGCTCTCCCCATCCTGGAGTCCCTTTGGCCTCCCTTGCGGCTACCGAGGCTGAGAAAGCCAGGCTGGGAGGCAGCAGAGCTGGCAAATGGAAAAGCAAACAGCTTTGAAGCTTGCAAAGCTCCTGTGCCAGGCAAAGTCACCTTGGCAGAGTCCGAGGAGGTGGAGAAGGGAGATCAGAGCTTAATTTCAGGCTGGGTTCTGTGCAGTATCTCTCCTCTGACATTGGCCACACCGGCTGCCTCTGGAGAAGCAGCAGCACATCTGGGGAGATGAGATTCCTTCTCCATGGCTGCTCCAGGCTCTTTCCTTTTGTGCCTCCCTAGCTGTGCATCCCGAGCATCCCAGACCTGCTTTATAGAGGCATCAAGTCTTGGTAGCTCCCGTTTGCTTTGATCAGGGCTCGAGGCGACAGTTCACATCCATCCCAAGGATTCACAGCTACTGCCTGGGCTGTCCTCTGAGGCCAAATAAAGTCCTATATATGGGCTGCAAAGCGTGCATAACTCCTAGCTTGCAGTGAAATAAATCAGAGGCAAAGCTGGCCTTTGGAGCACAAGGCCACGACGAAGTGGTGATGAACAGGGGGAGGAAGGAGGATGAATAATCCAGGATCTGAGTGCAGCTCTACCCTGTGAGCATAGCAGAGCCTTGAGAGAAGAGTTCACATTTAGCAAAGTAATTAAAAGTTCTAAGTCAGGCAAGAAGCGAAGGGTTCTGGCCCCTTTCCTCGGGAGATCAAAGCTTGTTTTGGCAGAAGCAGTGTTTAAATATATTTATTAAAAAAGAAAAAGAAAAGTGGGAGGTTCGTCAAAGGCAGCCGCTGTGTCTGCGGTCTCACTTTAATTTGCTTTGATATCCCATGCAGCCTCATTATTTGTGTGGTGTCAGGGCTCCCTGTAACCCACATGAAATGCAGAGCAGAACCCAACCGGCCTCCTTTGCCGAAACACCGGAGAGAGGGATTTTCAGCTTGGATTTGCCATATATGCCCCAAAAGGAGATGTATTCGCTCTTCCCGTTCTTCATCTGAGATTTTGCTCCTGCGAAAGGGACAGCCAACCTTCTTGTCCTGACCGGATAGAAATGTGGTGCTGAGACTGTCTAGCTTGGGCACCTGCGCTTGGGTGGTTCTTGTCCTGCCTCCGTGGCCACCATTCCAGCAAAGTGGCACTTGCAGGACTTCATGTGGCCACCAGCGAGCTCTCCTTGGCGTCAGCAGGAAGAGAAAACCAGTGCAAACACGCTTATCTATATGGTGCATCCTCCTTTGCTCAGCGGATTAGCTGAACTGCAATCAATCCTGTGATAAGTCACGTCATTCAGCTGCTAAACGGCCTTTTGTTTAAGACAATTTGCTCAGGAGGGCAGCAAGTTAGAGAGATCTGAAACAGTTCAACCCGTGCCCTTTTATACCTGTGGCTAAACTAATTCCAGTCGAATTTCCTGGCACTTTTCTGCTCAGATAGATACTGGGAGAGAGCAGCAAGTGCGTGGGCTGTCCATGCAGGATGGCATCCTGCTTCCCTGCGCTCTCCATCCCCTTGTGCTCCTAGTGACCATGGCAGGAAACCACAGCTTTTCCCGGGTCATTTGTCTGCCATCTCGCATCCATCAGATGGACAAACTGCAGCCAGGTGCCAGCACTGCTCAGTGCTCGGGATAAAACAGTTTAGACTGAAAAGAGAGCGTTTTTTTTTTTTTTTTTGGCTACCAGGAAGGGGCCAAAATAGTTGTTCCAGCTCTGCCCAACACCCTATAAAAGGACAATCTTCCCTCTGGGATGTGGCTGTTCCTCTGTGCACCTGTGTTGGAATAGGGAGCTCCCACCTGGAATGTCCCCCTTGGAAAGAGCCTCTTTGTGAACGAGGGGGATCCGCTTCGCTGGGTCTGGGGGACCCATGTGGAAGTCGTCAGGGTTTGGCTGAGGGCTGTTTGAGTTGTTGCATGCCAGAATATTCCCAGCAACCAGCCAGTAATTACAGAGCGAGCAAGTCTAAGTGCAAACTCAAGCTGGAGACCAGAGAGAGCTCCATGGGCTTATTTTGTCCTGATTTCTTGATCCTTTTAGGGTTGCATGGGCTTGATGGGGCTTCACACTTGGAGTCCCGAGAGGAGAGACATTTTTCTGCATTGCTTTGGTTTTCATGAGAGTTTTTGCCCTTCTCGGGGCTGTGTGTCTGGCTAAGAGCAGCAGGTTGAGGCAGGAAAGCCTGGAGTGTTTTGTTTCCCGCTAAATGACTCTGCAGCCTTTAATCCCAAGCATCACCAGCCCAGAACTGGTCCTCGGAGGAAGGTGCTCACCCTGATGGCTGTTAGTTTTGGTGGTTCCCCGAACAGATTAGATAAGTGTGTGTGGAAGCAGCATGGGAGGCAGTGCACCGGGAGCCCAGAGGAATTCCCTCTACTTCTTCCATGTGGAGGAAAAGGACTTGCCATGACCCCAGGCTATCTCGATGTCTGCAGACCTCCCTGCCTTGGGTGCACCTTGTCCTCAACACAAGTGGTTTGGGCCTCGCAGCTTTCCCTGCCTCTCCAGCCCCTTCACTCCCTTTTCTCTTTATCCCCAGACCTGGCCCAAGGGCACCTGCAGCTGGGACACCTGGGCAGGGATTTCCGGGCCGGCACGTCGCCCATCTCCCCCTCGGAGGCAGAAGGCCAGTCGCCCGTGGCCGTGCGCTACCGGAACAGCAACAACCAGCGCCGCTTCTCCATGGAGGCAAGTGCTGCTGCGGGCACGAGGGGCACGGGGGCTCTCCATCGCTTCTGGGCATCAAGAACCTGCCCGCTGGTGTCTGCACCGGTTCATTCCAGGGGACCGTGGTGGGATATAGGACCAGGGCACATCCGTGCACGCGCACCCCTTTGGTCCTCCCGTGAGTTTTCATCACCAGCTCTTGTGGCCCTCTCCGCAGGACGTCAACAAGCGTCTCTCCCTGCCCATGGACATCCGCCTGCCCCCGGAGTTCCTCCAGAAGCTGCAGATGGACAGTCCGGAGTTCCCCAAGCCCCTCAGCAGGATGTCCCGACGGGCTTCCCTGGTGAGTGCCACCGCACGGGGCGAGCAGTGCCAGGCACAGCGTGGCAGATAGGTCCCAGCAAGCAGATGGATGTGTTATTTCCAGCCTCTCATGTGCAGAAATATATGTGCAGATGTCTGTGGTATTTCCAGCCTCTTATGTGCAGGAATCTTACTTCACACATATAGGTCCCAGCAAGCAGATGTATGTGTTATTTTCACCTGCTCATGTGCAGCCTTGCCTTCCTATGCCAGCTCCTTTGTATATTATTGAGCTTGTACGCACACAAACACACACACGTGCCCATGCAAATCCCCTTCTGCACACACAGCTGTGCACATCCCCTGGCCTGCACGTTCCTTCACTCATCCCTGCACATACCTGCCTTTCCTCTCTCAGCCGGACTCCTTGCAAGAGGAGGAGGTGGAAAACCTCTCGGAAAGCCTCTGGTGGTTTAGCAAGTGCTGGAGCCTCTGCTAGTTGAAATGCAAATGGTGCTAAATAATGAATTAGCCTTTGCATTAATGTTGGTTTCTCATTTTTTTTTTTTTTTTTTTACTGCAGAGCATCAGCACATGTGGCAGCCACGACCTGGTGCCCTGTTTATAAATGTGCAAGCATGAGTCCTGCTGCACCGAATGCTCGGGGGTGCACAGGGGTCTTGGCAGGCATTTCCAGCTCCGTTATGGCCCTTCACGAGGAGGGAGGGTAGAGAACAGGGAGCTCATATTTACCTGCACATTTTGTCTCGTGAATAAAATAGACTTGGCCAAAGCAACGTGCTATTAATATTCATGGTCCCCTAAACGAGTGAGGCATGCGCCTGGAAAATTCACCATATGGCACTGTGCGGTTTTGCAAGAGTTCCCATTGCAGCAGCCACCTCGTTTCCCTGCCCAAGCCTGTTTTTGGGGTAGCTGCGTGTTTGGGGGAGCTGGAGTCAGTGATTCCGGGTCCCCCTGGGAGTGCTAGAGCAAAACCAGCTGGTGCGAGCCAGGAAACTGGCTCGAGGGCAAGGGCAGCGCTGCGGCACTGGGAAGCTTTAGCCGGGCTGGAGGCAGAGCTGGCCCCGTGCCTGGGCCTCCACAGGCTCAAAGGAGTTTGAAGGGGAACCACACGAGTTTGTTATTTATGCTAACGGAGCGAGGAGTGCCTCAGGTTTCAGGTGGCTGTGCTAGGAACCAGTCCGTGCCCTGGCCGGTGAATGATCCGGATTAACTGAGGAAGCGTCCCAGGAAACCTGAGACCACGTGTGATTTAAGAGATCTGCTAGGAGGGAAACCTCCATCTCCCGTGCTGCAGTGCTTGCCCTTTCTTTCCCTGGATATACGAGAGCAGGTCTCAGCAATACGTTAAGCACTCGCTGTTCCAAGCACGGAAATGCCTCTTTCGTGCTTGATTTGGAAAGGACACCGAGAAATGGAGTGCTCGTGCAGACCAGCGCATAGGAGAGCACTCCAGCAACGGGCAGGGTGATCCCACCAGGTTTCTCCAGCAGAAAGAGCATCTGCTCTTTCAAACCCACTGCTCTTGTTAGACTGAGCCATTGCTGGTGGCGTGGCAGGATGATGGGTGAGAGGGAGAAGTGGGGAGGAGAAAAAGGGAATTGGAGGCATGGGAGCGGGCAGGAGCAATCTTTCCGGCTCCCTGCGGATGCAGCCAGGGCCATCGCTGTGCTGGGATGTAGGCAGCTGCGGTCATCCGTATTCCTTAAGCAGGCAGTTGTGGAGCTTTGTGATTGATTGCCTGGCTGCCTGCACTGCTTGTCTGGAAAAGTAATAGACTTTATGGACTTAGATCAACTGGGCTGCTGCATGCAAACAGCTACCTTGATTTATCCGCCCCCAAAGCTATTACTGCCCTGTAGCCTTGACTTAACCTTCCCCCGGGTGGTTAAGCTTTCCCTGGACGAGATCCCCCAGTGATGCTCTCCCTTTTCTTTTGCAGTCAGATATCGGGTTTGGGAAGCTGGAAACCTATGTTAAACTGGACAAACTGGGAGAGGTAAGGAGAGTGTGAGCCCCCTACAAGATTTAAATTAAGTTTTAAGGGCAGCTTATAGTGCAAAAGACAGACCAGCAGAATTTCTTCCCTATCTAAGGCTCTTTAGATCAACTCGCTCTGTGGATTTCAGGCCATTTAGCTTCAAATTGTCGTTCTTGCAAATGGCATTTTTGCATTTGCATTTGCATATGAGCGTTGTGCCGCTCTGTGCGTGCGCACGGCCTCTATTTTGCGTCTTCCCCAGGGCACTTACGCGACGGTCTTCAAGGGGCGCAGCAAGCTGACGGAGAATCTCGTGGCGCTGAAGGAGATTCGCCTGGAGCACGAGGAAGGGGCCCCTTGCACGGCTATCCGGGAAGGTGAGGGGCTCCCCGGGTTAGAGCACGAGCCTAAGGAGCGATGCCTGCTGTGGCTAACGGTGCACAGAGCAAGCAGCACGCGGCGCTGCGGGGCCGGCTGCCCGAGCCTGCCCTCGCCTTTCGTTCCAGTGTCCCTGCTGAAGAACCTGAAGCACGCCAACATCGTCACCCTGCACGACATCATCCACACGGAGCGCTCGCTCACCCTCGTCTTCGAGTACCTGGTGGGTCCCGGGGACCCACCGCGGGCGATGGGGAGGGCTGGAGCTGGGCTCCGCTATAGGGAGGGTCTGTTGGGCAGAGGGGAGGCAATCTGATGGATTCTTCCCCTGTTGCAGGATAACGACCTCAAACAGTACCTGGATAACTGTGGGAGCCTCATGAGCGTGCACAATGTGAAGGTAAGCCAGAAGTGCCTGGGAGCTGTGGCCCTGCTCCCGCCTAGGGAGAGGTGGAAGCTGCAGGGAACTCGCCCCAAGCACATCACAGCTGGGATGCTCTGGGATGCCCATGGGAGAGCTGGGATGAGGCTGGGATGCCCATTCTCTCACTTCAGTCCTTTCCCAACACCCCTTGACCTTTTTTCTGCAGGCTCTGATGTTCCACCAGCTTTTCTTAAGCCACAACTGTCTTAAAATGACTGCGTGGGCAGACGTTGCTCTGAATTGCTGACCGTAGGCTTGAACACTGGTCTACAGTGCATTTCATCCCGGGCCAGCTTCAAGGCATCTCTCCTGCCCACAGGCTTTGCAGTTCTTAGGACAGGCTCGCTTTGGATGCCTCTGCCCCAGTGCTAATTGCCGATTCCTCTGCAGATCTTCATGTTTCAGCTGCTGCGTGGCCTGTCCTATTGTCACGGAAGAAAAATCCTGCACCGAGACCTCAAGCCCCAGAACCTGCTCATCAACGAGAGGGGAGAGCTCAAGCTGGCTGACTTTGGTAGGTAGCACGGGGTAGGCAGCAGCTCTGCATGAGGACAGCCCAATACTTTGTGCTAGTCCGGCTTTGCCTGCCTCGTGCTGCCTCTCGGGAAGAAGGCAGCGTTGCAGCAAGGTGCAGCTGGATGCAGCTCCTTGGTGCACGTGCCCTTCGTCCCCAGGACTAGCCAGAGCCAAGTCAGTCCCTACCAAAACGTATTCCAATGAGGTGGTCACGCTGTGGTACCGGCCCCCAGATGTTCTGCTGGGATCCACCGAATATTCCACCCCCATCGACATGTGGTAAGTCCCAGTGCTCGTCTGCAGGATGGAGTGGGGAAGAGGTGAACTTCCAAATGAAGATTCCCAAAGTCTCCAGGACGAGTGGGTCGGGCATAGCCTTCCACCTGCCTGTGCAGCAGTGTGTGTGCTGATAGAGTTGAGTTGATGGTAAAGATAGCAGTGTCAGCCCGTCTTAGATGCAGTGCTGGTATTTGTGTCCCATGGGTCTCAAGGTCTTTGGACACACTTTCCATGTAAATGGTTATCTGTATCCGTGCAGGGGAGTGGCCCTTGGAGCTCATTTCTGTCAGCAGGGACCCAATCAATCAGCTGGGGGGCTCGGGACCCCCTCCAGCCCTTGCTAAGGGGCAATGGGATGTGCACAGGGGTTCCACCTTGCTAATACCCTGCTGCTCCTTTAGGGGAGTGGGTTGCATACACTACGAGATGGTCACCGGCCGGCCCATGTTCCCTGGCTCCACGGTGAAAGAAGAGCTGCATTTAATCTTTAGGCTGCTGGGTGAGTCTTCTGCTATCTCCTAAATCCCCACTTGAGGGCAGTGGCTGATTGCAGGTACTGTGAAAAAGCCACCTCAGCTGCCTGGACGGGGCCTATTGGCAAAGCAGAACCCCATATCTTTGCACCAGCCTCGCAGCCAGCCAAGCTCCTAGGCTGCTGCCCCACAAGTCCAGACCTGCTGATGAAATTCATGCTTTCTGTCCTGCCCCCTCCTTGGGAGAGGTGGGCACTAGCTCTTGTCCTTACATCTATGCCCTTACACCTATGAAGCTCTTTCTAACATCTAATTTAATGATTCCCAAATGATCGTGATGAGTTTCCCTCTCTCCCCATCTCAGGAACCCCAACAGAAGACACCTGGCCTGGAATAACATCCAACGAGGAGTTTAAGGCTTACAATTTCACACAGTACCGAGCCCAGCCGCTAATAAATCACGCCCCAAGGTACCTTCCTGAGCAGAGACATAAGGCATGGTAGGCTGGTCTTAAATGGGAACCTGGGGAGACGAGGTTCATTTCCACAATGTGGAAATGGCAGCTTCTGAATGAAGTTGGACACTGGAGCTCCCAGATGACTCATGAACCTTGTACTGGCTATTGCAATGTCCCCTGGGCGTGATAATGTTGTGCTCTTTATTTCCTCCTGCTCTCAGGCTGGACTCGGAAGGCATCGACTTGCTGATGAACCTCCTCCTGGTGAGCGCTAGCGCAGCCTGGGAGGGGGGCAGTGGGATTTGCTGAAGTACCTTGGCAGCTTTGGATCCAGGCAGAGAGGAGGGTCTGGGGAGGGTCTATGAGCAAGCCATGCTCATACAGTTGTGGCCATGTAGATGCTTTCCTCAACCCCCTCCCGTTATCTCACCCTCTGACCTGCACTGGGTTCGCTCAAAAATTCTCTGGAGATTCTGCTTCTGTCTCCTCATGAGTTTATAGCCTGCTTGTTTGGAGCCCTTGTCTGCCCTTCATCGTGTGTGCGGGTGGATGAACCATCCTTCTCCCCGTGCACGAACAAAAAGAGGTGATCCATAAGACCTGAAATGAGTGATGCGCTCCTAGTGTAACGCAGCTCCTTGTGAACATGCAGATTCCCTGCAGCTTCCTGCACGTCCCCGTGACGCCCTTTGGACCCCCTCTCACCCTTGAGCGTATGAACCCCCCTGGGCACACACCCACACCCATACCCTACACATCCATGCATCCCGGCTGCGCGCGCAGCCCGGGCAGGGTCTCCGTGCGCGTGCCCGCTGATGCCGCTTTCCTTTCTCGGGCGCTCGGTGCAGTACGAAGCCAGGAGCCGGATCTCGGCGGAGGCAGCTCTGCGGCACGCGTACTTCAAGAGCCTCGGGGAGCGCGTGCACCTCCTCCCCGACAGTAAGTGCGAGCTTTGCCGCTGGGCTCCTCCGACGCTCGCTCCTTTCCCCAGGGGAAGCGAGTTCCTCGTGCAGCGTGGTGGGGAGGGCGTCTGGGCATGGAGAGCGGGAGTTTGGGGTATGATGGGCACAGTCTTGACCCGGGATTTGCAGGCTCCTGTTGGCTTAGCGAGCTGGACTGACCTTTCTCTCTGCCCCTTCTTCCCAGATGTCTCCATCTTCTCCCTGAAGGAGATCCAGCTTCAGAAGGACCCAGGCTACCGAGGCTCAGCCTTTCAGCAGTCAGGTAGGACTGGGGGAGAGGAGACCGGCCTCCTCTGGGCTGAGAGAGCCTGCAGAGGTGCCACGGACCACACTGGCGATGGGGCAACTCCCCGCGCCAGGACCTGTGTAAGGAAAAGACAAAGTGGGTCCCTGCCACCCCGCTGAACCCACAGCAGCCACCAGTTACCCCTGGGGCATCCTGGCTTGTCACTTGCATTGCACCCAGGTGCTGCGGGGCAGCATCCCCGAAGCAACGTGGGGGTGCAGGGGGGGTGTCCCTGCAAATTCCCGCTCTCCGCCCAGCCTCTGTGACCTGTCTCTCTTTCTTCCTCAGCCCGAGGGAAGAACAGGAGGCAGAGTATATTTTAAACCTGGATCTCATGTTCTTCCCATTGTCACCATGGAGATCAAAGCACTGAGAAAGGAGACAGCAACCCGCTCCCACCTGACCCATCGAAGAACTATTGACTCGAGCAGGACGATGCTGAAGCCCCCTTGGCCGCAGGCTCTGCTCTACCTGTCCCCCCAACCCTCTCCCACCACCCCTCACCCCTGGCAGCTGCTGTGAAGATCCATGACCTTCCTCCTCACTGATTTTCATGTTGTGCCCATCAGACAGGAGCTGCTCCCCTCTGCCCAGGTGCTGCAGGGATTAGTTGCCCTGATCTCGGGGCACGTGCCGGCCCTCTGGAGACCTCCTTGCTGCCCTTGGAGAAGGGAGCAGGGGGGGTTGGTGAGCAGAGGGTGGCTTCTCCGAGGGTTGAGGAGCTGCCAAATCCTGGTACGCAGCCTCTTGGCCTGGACAGGCATCTCTGGCACCACCCCTTTGCTCACACAGCTGCCTCTGGATGAGGAGGATGTCTCCTCCTCATGTAGATGTCTCCTGGAGAGACATTTACAGCCACATTAAGACTTGGGGTCATGGCCCAGACAGGCACTGGAGAGACTGAAACTCAAGAAATGGGGTAGCTTCCCTCACTGTCCCTACAGAACCCGTTTGCTCTCCCTATCTTTGGACCTGACTCCTGACGGAAGGATGGAGTGGTTGGGAGTAAAGGGTTCCCGTTGGTTCCCCCAACATCTCCTCCCCCTTACCAGCATCGCCTTTATAAATATGGCTAACGGGCTACTCCGGAGATATCCCTAGCTGGGAATGAGGAGATACCCCTAGCTGGGAATGGGAATGGGATGGAGGATGGCTCTGGGTGGAGCTGGACAGAAGCAGGGCCAGACACACTCCAAGCACCTGCTGGTTTCTGTTGCCGAGACAAACCCTTCATCCAGCCCTTTCCAAGGCACTGATGTCGCAGCCCGTTCCTCGTGCCCGGAGCTGCCACCCTGTTAGCCCGTGACCATCTCGGCCCTTGCCACGAGGGAAAGGCCACGACTCCCAGCGTCTCGGGAGCGTCGGAACGGCTCTTCCCAGCCAGCCTCCTCCAGGCGCTGTGCGCAGTGTGCAGAGCCCGCGCTCCCGTCCTCGCCGCCCCGGAGCGCTGTGCGCTCCCACCGCGGCGCCTTTCCACCTGGAAGAAGCGGGAGAGGTGCCAAGCCTCCCACAGCTCAGCTGCGGGGCCCGAAATAGCCCCGGAGAGGAGCACAGAGCATCCCTCAACCCGCTTCCCGGGGCCCCGGCATCAGTGAAATCCTCCTGCGCGGAATGTCGGATCCCGCAGTGGCTCCGAATGGGCTGTGCTGGCGGGCGACGCATCCGGGCGCGTTTTCCCCTCTGCGCCTTTCGGGAGCGTGCCAAATCCAGGGCAAAGAGGCCCCGCTTTGCTTCTCCAGCTTCCAGTCTGGAATGTCGTCAATATGCGAGCACTGTAGGAAGTTTTTCCTTCTGTATCGTACCTATGTCTTTTCCTTGGCTCCGCTGGGTGACTCGTCCCCTCGAGGCTCCTGCAGCCCTAGGAAGTGGCTGGGAGGCTCTGGGCATGACGGGCACTGTGACCCCGTTACTGGCGGGCGGACTGGCAGGAAATGCCAGCGTCTTGGCCCATCCTGTAGCTCTCCCAGCCTGGCAGCATTGCTCAGGGGATGGAAACCCTCCATGCCTTTGCTTCCCAAGCGAGCAGGGACTTAGAGCCCCCTCGTCCCCTTTTCCCACTAAGTGGCATTTCCGCGACTCCCTGGACATGCAAAGCGTGAGGATAAAGCAGCAGATCCCAAAGCTCCTCGAGGGCTCGGGAGGCGGCTCTGCCCGAGCGCTCAGCGCGGTGCTCAGCTTCTCCCGTCAGACCGAAGCTGTTAAGCCGGGTTTGTCCTAGACAAGCATCCAGACGTCTGCATTGTTTGAGGTTTGCCCATCCCTGCTCGGTGCCTTTGTCGGTATGTCCAGTGCACGGCGGGCTGAATAGTTCATTAATTGTTTCCATTTAATAGGGGAGAGCGGGAAGAGCCCCAGCAGCCCCCAGTGACGCGTTTTGCCCTGATACAGGCGCATCTGCAGGGCAGCATTTCGCCTGGTTTCGTGTGCCCTGCTGCATGAGGCTTTGGAAAAGAGCAGAAGGGAGCGGGGTTTGCAAAGGGAGGTGCTGGCTGGAGCGAGGCTGAACTCGCACATTGTCATCCTCTCTTTCGCAAAGGCATTTTACATGGAATTTTCCTTGGCCTAGCAGGGATCTGTGCGGCAGACTTGCGCCTTCCAGGGCAGCCAGCGCCTGTCCCCAATTAGCAGCTCCGGGGGCATCCAGCTCCTGGAGACAGCGGCTGCAGCGGGGCAGGTGATGGGTGCACGTGGTGCAGAGGTGACTATGGGCACGTGGCGGGAGAAAGGCTCTTGCTGCTGCTGCCCTGTAGCTCCTGGGGGTGACAAGAGCTCCTTGTCACCAGTCCAACAAGCCTGCCGTGGTTTTGCCTGTCCCCACAGGACCCGCTGCTCCTGAAAGGCAAAGTCACCTCCTGAAAGAGCATCGTGATACGGAGCTGGGAAAGGCTGGTGGAAAGACGTAGCAAGGACTGCGCAGACAGCCCCGCTTTGCCCAGGGTCAGAGAGCAAGGAGAAAGGGCCTGTTTTTTGCTGTTTATTCTTCCACAGCCTTTGCCTTTTCTCCTACAGACCTGTCCTGAAGGAGATCTTTGTGCGGAGGCACTATTATTTATTAGCCCCGTGCGCTCCTAACAGCTCGGGTTTAAGATAACCCCTTTTGTTCCGCCGCATTTAGTGGGCGGCATTTGATCCCTATTCAGGAGAGCGATAGTTTGTGTAAATATTTGGCACCCCGCAGAGCAAGGCTTGATTTATAAGCCCCGTGTGCTGCTCCGCTCGCACGTGTTGGCCGGCAGAGCCCGGCCTCGCGTGGCACCTTGCCCGCTGCCCCGCTGCCAAGGAGCGGGCTGCAGCGACGGGCCAGCTCCCTCCTGGGTGCTGCCACCGTCCCGCTGCAGAGCACGGAGCCCACGGCGGGCTGAGGAGGACAAAACCCAAACGCAGGGGTGCCCGGCGCCTTGCACCAGCTCCTGGAGGTGCCCGGCGCCTTGCACCAGCTCCTGGAGGTGCCCGGTGCCTTGCACCAGCTCCTGGAGGTGCCCGGCGCCTTGCACCAGCTCCTGGAGGTGCCCTGCGCCTTGCACCAGCTCCTGGAGGTGCCCGGCGCCTTGCACCAGCTCCCACGCGGAGGGTGCCGGTCCCGGCCCCGTGCCAGGGGCTGCTGGTGCCCCCAGCGAGGGGCTCGCGGGTTTGCCAGGGTCCCCACTGCTCTTGCACCCTTGGCTGCTGCTGCTCTCGCTCTCTGCTTCCTCGGGCAGCGGACGGTGCCGCCTTTGTGGAGCATTTGGAGCCGCGGATGGCTCCAAATTTGGGTTTTAAAGTAGTGCTAAGGAAAATGCTGGGAATTTCTGTGGCTCTCTGGAATTTCGTGGGTTTTTTTTTTTTTTTTTTGTCATTCTGTGGGTTCTTCATCAACAGCTTCACCACGTGGCTGACACTTCTGCGCAGATTGGGAGTTTTGACAAAAAGAAATTGCTGCTCATCTTCCAGACGTTTTCCTTGCGATTTTTATTTTTATCCAACAAAGTTTGGATGTGCACTCAGGAAAGGCCGTGTTCTTTCATCCCTCCAGCTGACAGCTAATTAAAGAAATGCAAGTAAAATAATGTCAGTATCAAGGTCTGTATTACAGCACAACAATAAAACTTTACAGGCAGTTATTTCATTTTACTCTCTCCATACAAATACGCACACGCCTTTCCTGGCCCAGCCCATTGCCAGATCTATGTTAAGATTTTAAATAACAAAACTACATTGTATCTTGGAAACGAAGGAGATAATAGGTGTTTTGTTTCCCTCCCTTAACACACACTAACTTAAAAATAGCAAGCCGTTTTCCCAAGCTTCCTAAGTGTTTGGTTTAATTTGTTTGTGTGTTTTCCCAGGACATATCTTTGGTCAGAAACTAGGCCATCGTAAAACCCAGGGCTCCCGGTATCAGGCTGGGAACAGGCAGGTGGGAACACATCGGAGAAATGGTCTAGACTGCGGGAGCAAAACACAACAGATTTAGGGAGGTTGGTTGTGTGTTCCTGAAAAAGGGAAGAGATGGGAAGAGGTGGGAGCCTGGAGCTGGGGTGTTTGACAGAGGTAGGAGCAGAGTCTCCATCCGGTCACTGAGTGGTGCAGAGAGGGGTTTTGGGGAGCAACGGCTGGTTTGCAATGGCCATTCCTCTGAACCTCTTAATCAGAGTAAGTCCGTGCTAAATCTGTGCCCGTCGCTTAAGCAGAGGCTGCAGCCTGCGCAGGAGGAGGAGTCCTGCAAGGGCCCTCAGGTTTGCATGAGAATTAGGAGGTAAAAGCAATGTTGTCTCGCATGCCAAAAGCCCTGCGCCTCTGCATGAGCAGATTGCTCCAGCTCTGCTGTGCCTCCCGTTCCTGCACCCTTGGGCCTCACCCCAACTGCATTTTGATGTCCCATTCGCATTCCCACCAGCAGGATTGGGATCCTGCTTGGGTGAGCGGGCACAAAACCTGAGAGCCACTTGCTGGTTTCTTCATTGCCTTCTTTCATCCTGAGCATCGTGCTTGTCCTGCAGCAGCCAAGGCCAGTCCGGGTGGCCAGGGTACGTGTACTGTGAATGCTCCCTGGGGTGACTCATTCGCAGCTACCAATAATGCATTTAGGAGCATTGTGCGACTGAAAGATGCATTTTAAAAGAAACGATTTTAAAGGTTTATTCCAAAAGAAGCAATGATTTTTTTATAGGAAGTTTTTCTGGCATAAATGGAAAGATACATAATAAGAATAAAAGATTGTATCCATCCATCAACCTTGTGTCTGAATGTTTTATAGAGATATTTAAATTTTTGCATTTCAGATGTTACATGGACTATTTTGTGGATGTGCTCGTTCTTGCTGAGGCTGATCTTGCAATATTACAGATGTGTTGTGACAGCTCCGAAGCTGAGACCGGACAATAAACGTTACTGAGTACAGGATAGCTTTGTGTAGGATATAATTTTTCTTTTCTCTTTTTTGGTAGGACAAAGATCCAGTTTGGGTTTGAATTTCAAATAGGTAGAACCAGCATCTCGGGAGCGCAGGTACCTTCCCCATGCGGGTAAGTTGCTTTGCTAGGAGATGAAAAAGCCAGGAGGCTGCTCGGACCTTAAGACGGGAATTTTCTTTCTTTTGTCGTTTCTCCACAGCAGTTTTCCTGTGCTTTTTTGTGAAACCCCTTGTAAAAACCTGGGGTTCCTCCTGGGCAAAGCAACGTGTGCAGCTCTGCAGGGCCTGGCTCAGGACAGAGTTGGTGAAGTCTGGGCTTTGGTGCTTGAATTACTGCCTGGGTAGGGGACACAGAGGCTTCCCAGCTGGATGGCCGGGATGCAGGTGCAGAACCACCTTGCTGCTGCCTTGGTTTTTATATTCTGTTTTGCACCATTGGCACGAGCCCCTCCAAACTGTCCTGCCCTGTAGCCCTGCGCTGTCCCCAGGGGAATCGAAGCCACTGTGGGCTGCAGAGAGGAGCAACGTCCCGAATGGGTTCCTGCGCGTGGGGCTGTGGTGACTGGATTCCCCGTTGGGACACAGATTTACTGCAAAGGGAGGTTCCCTCTGCCTGCCCTTGCCAGCGAGCTGAAACAAAAGGAACCTGAGAAACTTGCACGCAAGAGGGAAATGTTTCTGTAGGCCTTTGCGTGGATCCTAAGGGCTTAAACAAATATTGCCCTAAGCCTGCGGGGCAGATAAGGCGCACAAGGTGCTTGTCCTGCCCGGGGCTGCAGAGCAAGGGCAGAGCTGGGGAAGAACAGGGGTGTCCCGTTCCTGGGAACCCCTTGGGGCAGAAGGTCTCCGTGTGGTCGGAGCTATTCACCTTGGACAAGTCCAGCTCTCTGTGACCCCAGGTAGTGCCGAAAAGAACCGCAGCCACTCTGTCCAGAGGTCCTGCAAAGAGCCAGAGGGGGAAATGGGGGCACCCCAGGGACCTGGGGGTGCGGAGCAGGGAAGGGGCGATGCTCTGGTGAGGTCCCAGCCCGCGTGAGTCACCTTCGGAGCCCGCCGGACACCTGCGTGGGCAGATCCCGAGTGACAAGGGGTTTGTCAAACCAGTTCCTCCGTGTGCCAGCTCATTGCTCCGGTGCCGCTGCCGGGGCAGCGCCGGCCTCGGGTCCGCAGGAATGTGGCCGAGCGGCCGAGAGCCACATCCTGCACCCCGGGGCTCTCGGGAAGCAGGATGTCACCATCAGCTCCAAGCCAGGAGCTCCACGTTCATTAGGGATGCCTTGGGATGCCTCATGTGGATGCTCAAGTGACGCCAGGAATTGCTTCCTGGGTCTCTTAGCATCTCTTTGCAAAGTGGGGGTGATATCAGCTGTCCCCGGTGTGACTATCTCTGCGTTGGTAAGTGACAGAGCCTTTCAGGAGGTCGGTCGGACGGTTTCCCTGGCTCTCCTGCAGATCCCTGTGCAGCAGTTCTAGCAAAGCAGAAAGCATTTTGACTCCAGCAAAAATGGAGGGGGCGTGTTGAAAAGAATTATTTCAGTTGGATGTTAGGAAAACACGTAGGTGAGCATTTCCTCCTTTCCAACAAGCATTGCAGTGTCTGTAATAACTAGGCCAAGATCTCAGGATAACATTTGACCTAAGGTGGAGCCAGGCTTGCCAAATAACATGGCATGTGTTGAAACTCCTGCTCCCAACTTACGTGGGGTTGAGAGCTCTTGAGGCTGCTGCCATTGCCCGTGCCCAGCGCAGGCAGCCCAGGCTGCTCCCTATGGTCCTCACAGCCAAGAATCCAACTTGGAGAGCCCGAGGTCTGCTATAAGGACCTCACATCTTCTCTCAATAAGGCTCATCCAGGCAGCTTTTATGACCTGGTCAAAAGTGCATAGTGCTGGGGTTCTTTCTAGCTGCAGCTATGGGAAGGCACCGGTGTTCCCACTTCCAAATGAGCATGTGAATCTTCCCAAATAACTGTGTTCCCAACCCCATGTGTGGGGCCAGAGCTCATGCTGAGAGACACCAGCAGCACCAAGCCCCTTTCTAGCCCAGTCTGGTACCTCTGGTCCCGCACACCTGAGCAAACCTGTTACTGGAATTGATTTCCTCGCTTTGCGGAGACCGAGCTAAGGGAAATTATGCCAGTATCACAACAGCAAATCTGATAAACTGGGGCTTTGGGGGTTGATGCTCCATAAAGCAGCCGCTGCAAACCCGGATCTAACATGTTAAATAGGCAGTTGACCCATTAGCTGAAAAGATTAAGCTTATATAATTGGACTCTATGAAAATAAATAAATAAAAAACCTGCTGCGCCACTTGCAGCACCAGGAAGAATGCGCCAGGACACAGGAAGCAAAAGGAGGGTGTTTTTCAATTGCTCGTGGGATCCTTTAGAGCAGTGTTGGCACCCGGGTGACGCTGCTGCCTGTCGTCAGGCGGCTCTGCCCTTCACTCATTCATGATTTCACTTTGCAGTTTGCAGCGAGCACAAAAAAATGTGGGTGTTTAATTCATTACAAGTACAACATAGATTCCAGTTCGGAAAACAGCCTCCTCGTGAAGCTAATTCGGGGCTTGCATATACTCATAATCCTATGGCTTGCATTTTCATGAGCTACCTCTGAGGATCTGGAGCCAGAATGGATCTGTGTGTTCTTGTGCTGACTAACCCACCTACGCTTCAGCTCTTATTTGCAAGCATATCTTGCATGGTTTGCGCTAGTCTTGACAAAACGACCTGATGTTCCTGGAAGCAGCACTTAGGCCACAGCATTTAGGCCATTGCTTAGCAAAGCGGGGTCCCCTGCTGCAGCTGGGGCCAGGGCTATGCTAATAATCCCACCTCTGGTACTTAAATGCTGCCTTTTTAGTGCGTGCATGCAATGAACTTAAAAAAGGCAGGGAAAGAAAGCATCGTGCAGCCGTTTTGCAGGTGGAGAAGCCAAGGCCCAGCCTGCCAAGGCTGTCAAGTCATGGCGAGGGCGTAATGGAAGCGGAGAGGAGACTGCAGGTCTCCTGGCTCCCTCTCCGGGGCTCTAAAACTGATCTTTGTCTCAGATAGGGTGCATCTGGCCACCCGTAATAGGCCTCCCTGCGAGCCATTTGGCATCACAAGAGCAAAGCTGCCCGTGCTCGGATGGTCCATATCCTGCCGCTGCCGGCAGCAGAGTTGTGGTTATTTCCTCTCTCAGGGCTGCTCCATTTCAGATTTTGCAAAAAAAAAACCAGACTATTTCTGAGCTTTTTCGGGGGAGTTGCAGAGTGTGTGTAAAATGCCTGGCAACTTGCACTGCGGGAGGATGGAGTTTAACCCATTTTGCCTGAAAACACCTAGAAGTAACCAGGGGGACGGCGCTGAGGGGCTCATGAGCTGTGGCACAGGGTGATTTGGGGCAGAACCAGCCTGCAACGTGGGACAAGCCCCAGCAGCCCCTTTCTTGGGGAATTATACCCAATGTGTGGAAGGGGAATTATACCCAATGTATGGAAGAGGAAGGGAGGTCTCTGGCCCACGGGACTGGCAGCAAAGGCTGGTTCTTGCAGGGATGAATCCTGCCTCCCCCAGGCGGTTTTGTCCCCACTTTCACATGAGCAATGAGGTAGTCTTGGGTGGCACGACCTCTCCAAGTCTGCCAGCCCCATACTGGCCTTAGGGCCTGTTAACAGATGCCTGCAAAGATGCACCGATAGCCCCAGTTCCCGTCACGACGTTGACTCATTCTGCGTCCTCAAGCAAATCACTTCATCCCTTTCCGGCCTCAGTCTCCCCATCCATAAAGCCAGGTAAGAGCATTGGATCCCTCCGGGCAGCCGGGCTGCACTTGCTTAATTGCTTCCAGGTGCAGGTCGCTACCAACCACAGGTGTTTTCCCTTTAGCAGATCCTATATCAGGAGTCCTTTTCCCATCTGAAATCCACTACAACTGCCCATGCACCATTGCCTTGTCTGGAGCAAAGGGGATGAGGGCTTCCCTGCCTTGCCTCCCAGTCCAGAGAGCTGGCCATAGTTTGGATTAGCTAAACATTAAACTATGGTTAGGTGGAAATGAGCACCTGAGGCTTCAGAACGGCATTCCAGAGACACGGCTCAGGGGACACGTGAGGTTTCCATGTGGATCCACTGGCATGAAAAGGTACCCGGTGTGTGGCAGGGCTGGGATCTGCCCCTCTGTCATGGCCCAACTCCAGCAGTTCTGGCTTGCCTGGAAAGAGTGTTCTAAAAATTACCAGCCTTTCCCTAAAGTAGGTGAAATATTTATAAACCCATCCTCTAGAGGAGACCTTTTGCGTAAGCATCGGCCGCCCTGACTTTAGAAGACACGCAGCGAGCCATCCGAGGCTTCTTGCCCATGGCAGGGACAGGGACAGCTTTAATTGCATTTGTCTGGAACAGTTGCCCTTATTTACCGGTGCCGAGGCTGCCCGGAGCAGCAGCGAAAAGGCAGAGCTGGGTTTCCAGGGTGCCCTTTCCCTGGACGGGCTCTGCTCCTGGGTGCAGTGGGGCTGCGGGGCTCGCCTGGGTGGGCTGAGGGTGCCTGGGGGTGTCACATTTTGGGGGGAGGTTTGGGGAGCAGGAGGCGCGAGGGGTTTCTTATGGGTGCCCTGTGAAGCCGAAGCGGCCCGGGGAGGTTCTGCCTGGCCTGGGGAGGCTCCGTGCGGCTCTGCTCGGAACCGGGGAGGTTCTGCCCGGTCCCGGGGAGGCTCCGTGCGGCTCCGCTCGGAACCGGGGAGGTTCTGCCCGGTCCCGGGGAGGCTCCGTGAGGCTCCGCTCGGAACCGGGGAGGTTCTGCCCCGTCCCGGGGAGGCTC
>JAVCKT010020382.1:43113-57131 GCA_032273925.1 Rhynchotus rufescens | reverse complement strand
GGAAAACATGGATCACACAACACTTGCTAAACTACTCTCCTACTGGCTCTCCTAATAATGTTAGAACAAAGCGGAAACCAACAATTTATTCTAATTTCCATATAATTAAGATCTTAATATTTGCATATAAATTCTTTTCTTATTCAGGAGTCAGAGAGAAGCAAGATCTCAGCTACACTCAGTGAAGTAAATCAATTATTTTGAAAGTAGTTGACACTCAATACTGCCTAAGTCCCAAGCCAATACCTTCTGCTTGCAGTACATATGAATCTACTCATTTGGGACAGGGCAGAATTCATATAAAACAAGACTAAAAGTAACCACACATATTGGAAGAGAGTTCAAAACTTCAGTGGGAGAATCTAAGGAGAAAGCAATAAGGGATAGACACTTATCATGAAGCACTAGCTGTGGGAATTTTAAAACTATGGCACCTATGTCAAGTTTCTCGTAGTTTGATTAAAATACTGTTTCATTATAGCTCAGTGCCTCAAAATATTTCAGAATCATGATGAATCGGAGGGGATGGAAGGCGAGGGGAAGGAGGGGAGGGAAGGAAGGGCAATAGATTTCCTTATGTATATGGTAAGCAAAACCAACCTGAATTCATCATTCAGTTACTAGAAGATCTTGCTATTGACACCCACAGTGACAAAATGCAGCAAAAATACAGGTTAACATTTACCTGAACAGGTAGGGACAGAGCTTACAGACTTGGCAGCCAAAGTTAAATCAAACAGAAGTAGGAAAGGGTTGCTTATGATCTTTTTAAAAAACTTCTGAACTACTAAAAAAAAGTATTACATTTAAATATTAAAAGGAACACATAACATAACTTAGTGATAGCATATTTATCCCCCCTGTAAATTCTTCCCCATTTAAATGCTATGATATCACTAGCAATATACTCACATGTCCTCCGGTGTCCAATGAAGCAAGAGCTTAATTTTTCCAGAATCTTCTTTTCTTTTAGCTATTACCTGGTAATAATTATAGAAATTGGAATTAAAACCAAATCTGCACATTTTTCCCCATCAAACAATGGTTATTCCTAATGTTCAACTGGAAGCCCAGAAAATAAAAACTACTCTCCCTTGAAAATTCTATGAATTTTATACATTGACAGAATGTATATAATACTAAACCATTAATGTTTTCATTTAAATTTTTCTTTAATATTTGTCTTCTAAATGGAGCATTTACATCTACAGCAATCTTATGTCTCCAACCAAAAACGAAACAGACAGAAATGTCCACAGATTTAACAGTAAGAATGTCAATATATATAGAAAACTAATTGAGGCCTGACAGATTTGTGATCTCTGAGGTTGCCAAGATGCAGCTCAGATGATCAGGACTGAGGTACATGTCTGAGATACTGAACTGTGAAAAAATCTGCAAACTCTTCACCAAAAGCTTTTAAACCAAGTTCTCATAAGATATTTTAAAAAGTCTTCTAATGACCTAATAAGGTTAAAGCAGCAAAGTACAGTAAGGGACAGCTCTTGTACAGGAAAGATGGTCCCATTATAATCTTGACTACAGCTTTAGGATTTAAGTTCATGAATCACATGGAAACAGCCCTGAAAGGCAAGGTGACAAAAGCTGTTTTTGATATCAGGCTATTCAAGATAATCAAAGGGGAGGTGCACTAGGATGTCATGATAAGACTCTGGCAGCTACATGGTAGTAAAAAGTACTTTTTCCAGCCATCTTTGATAGAAAAGTATGTTCAAATTTGTCTAGCTACCATAGAACATTACCAGGTTTTCAACTTTAAATAACATGCACTATTTCTAAAAACAAAAGACCTGAATTTCATGCCGCTCACAGTTGCCTCAGACATCAGAAGTAGAATTCTACTGACCTCTTCTGGGAAGTGAAAATATTTCACTCTACAAAATCAGCATGTTCTGACCACCTAGGGTCAGAAGCTACTGGGCTGCAAAGCTTTAAGATTCCAAAACACACAGAATCGGCAAGCTGAAATTTGAATAAATAAATCTAAGATACTAAAGAACAGTTTGGTATCTAAAGGTAATACTACGCTTTTCAAAAAAAGCTTTAAGAGGGGGAAAAAAAAAAGAAAAACAGATGGGGTAACCCATGAGTTGCATCTTTAAGCAGTGCAACACGTACTAGGGCAGGCAGAAGGGGGCTCCCACAACTGAAGGTCTTGCCTGGGAAAAACTTTCACACCAAAGCAAGCTGGCAGTTTGCAAAGCAATCTCTCTCTTTTGGCCCTGCCATTTAAACATCTACCTCAGTTATGCCCACATCTCCCAAGCAGCAAGAAAAAACAGGACTATGAAGCTTTCGAATCACAGAATCGCTACAGCTGGAAAAGACCTTCAAGATCATCGTGTCCCAAATTCTGATTCCTATCCCCAATCCAGGACTGGTACTTTTTCTCCTGTTCTGAACACTTCTAAGTGAATACTAGTATCAGTTCAATCCACGGGTATTTCTGATAGATCTGAACCAAAATTAAACAAAATGGATACTAAAACAAATCCAACAATCTGTTTCCCACCAGGTGCTTGTTTCCCAGCAACTTGCTAATATTTCAGTGGTTAAAAAAGAAAGGAAAGGGAGAAAAAAAGGCAACAATGCATTTATTCAGGGTCGTCTTCTGAACTCAAAGTATAAACTCAAATTTCAAATTAATTTCTTATAATATTCAATTACTCTGTTACTCTCAAAGTATTCCTTGTAATAAAAATTAGCAGTGTGATTCACTGTTGACTTGGCTATAAAAAAAGCCAAATGAACTGCACTGTTATTTAGAAGATACAACTGTATCTACGCATCCCACATGTATCAGATAGAAATGTTTGAAGCAACTCAATTTGCGAGACAGAACCACTACTAACACTACTTTTCAAAAGTAAGTGTATTACTAAAAATAGGTAAAAGAACAATGTAAAAGGATCTACTACTATAATTTTCCAGATTAATTACCAATATTAGTAAGAATAAAAAAACAGGAATCTAGTTGAAGTATTAGCTTTTTAAGACACGCAGGTAACAAACAGAATGTATAATGTAATACTCACAGTACTATGAAATACAACACTGTGGCCTTTTCCTAAACTTTCTATGTGTGCTGAGAGGTTAAAGCAGATGGCTCGATGTCTTATGGCATCCAGTGTTTGTGCATCAAAGAAGTCATGTGGTCTTGCTAGAAAAAGAAAAGATCCTTAGTGCTGCAGCCACTGAGAGCATTCGAACACCTTCAAACACCTTCAGGTAAGTCTGCAGTGTCGTTAGCAAGTCATTTATCACTATGACAGCAGGACTGTCTTGGCAAAGAGTTATAGATATTAATTAAATTGAGAGGAAGGACTGTCTCCAAGTGGAATACAATCCAAAGTCTCCCTTGAATTTCAAGAATAAATCCTTTTTCTTTTTTTTATAACCTTCTGTGTCAACAGTTTATTATTTTTGCCGAGTACCTTTGGGAACATCCATTACAACCACTTCATAAAAAAATTCTTAGTGCCTTACTAAAAAGTGGGAATTCCATTTCCATTTAAAAAAAAAAAAAAAAAAAAAAAAAAAAAAAAAAAAAAAAAAAAGCCCAGGAAAGTTCCAATAAATTTTTCAACTGACGGGTCAAGTCACCCTTAGAGCACAATCAACAGTCCCAATGTTACTGCTGTAACTTTGGGAAAATAGTAAGGTACCTGAAAACATTCGCTGCACACTTCCAACACATCAAAAGCAGAATTACACCAAAAACTAGTATGTGGACGGTGTTAAAAACAATCTGCCCAGCTATAAACCATATTCATTAAGAGAAAAAAAAAAAAAAGAAAAAAAAGGTCTATTTCAAGTATTTACTGGGATGCTACAGAGAATGTGGATGACGCTAATGCAAAATTGCTTGATGCAGCAGTGGAACACAAAGCAAAGGATTAAATAAGTCATCAGCACTGTGAGCAAATGGAAAATAGTGACCTAACTAGAAGTTTTTGATCCTTTTGATCCTTGAAGGGTAATGAAGAATCATCAAATGAGAAAAAAACAGAATGAGAAACACAGGAGAAAAAAGAAAGGGTGTTTTGTTTTTGTTTTTGTTTTTTAAATGCAGGCACTCAATTCCCATGTTTTTTTGGTTTGATTACTAGTTAAGAAGCAGATACTACATTTTTATTTGTAAATTTCAGTAAAGTGCAATTAACATCCAACTGATAGTAGCATAGTACTCTACAAACAACACCATGTACTAATAAAGTG
This sequence comes from Rhynchotus rufescens, assembly GCA_032273925.1. NCBI lineage: Eukaryota > Metazoa > Chordata > Aves > Tinamiformes > Tinamidae > Rhynchotus > Rhynchotus rufescens. The sequence goes on along the minus strand of JAVCKT010020382.1, from coordinate 52,892 downwards.
CCTTTTGGAAAAAGACACGAACAGTTAAGTATTTAATGAACCATATAAATATTGCTAAACTCTGAACTGGAGTATAGCGAAGGTGTATCAATCACATATTTCTGTTAGAAATACTTAATACTAAAATTTTAACATACCATACAATACCAAAGTAAAATTACACGAGTTAAGTGCATGAATGAAACTATTGTTTTGGTTTTTAGTTTTTAGGGTTTTTTTCTTTTCTTTTTTTTTTTTTTAATATATGAGGGGAGTAATTCTGTATATGGTAGAATGAAATTTAGAAAGGAGTCTACAACATTATACTACCAAATACGTTATCATATAACTGGAAAAAAAGTGAGTTAGAATTGCTTTGTCCTTATTTAAAGCAGCTTCTACATTCCTTTGTACCACTATTATCTATCCGTTATTACAAAAAAAACCCTACAAAGTTCCACTTAAAACTAATATTTGCTACACTCCTGAGACTAATTACTGTTAAGCCTTCATCTGCACATTATGCTCCGTCCTTATTCTCTCCCAGCTGGATACTGCCAATTAGGCAACGAGCTCACTGAAATGTTGCCTGGCTGTACATGGGAACTTCAAAAGGCAGTTCACGCTGCAGAAGGTCACAGATGCAAGCATCCTTATCCTGAAATTCCTCACCTGCCTTGGAAAAATGGGGTACAGTTATAGGGTTTGGTACGTGGCTTACTAGTTTTCTTTCTTCACAGCCAGTTAAAAAAAATACTGGGAGGAAGAGAGTGTGGGAAGGAGGGACAGGCTTGTCAGTAGTTATATACCAAGACAAATACCTCCATGTTTTATCTTAAAAACCTGATCAGTAGCAAGCATGAGGCATGAAACTTCCAAAAGCCAGCAGGTACCTTTCCATGTCTACTGGCTCTCAAGAAGCTGTTCCCCACTGTCCTTAGGAACACGGCTGGAGCCCTGCTCCAATGCACAGCCAATACTTCTACACGTAGAAACAGGCAGCCCCAAAACGATGCCTTTGGTTTCATAGGGCAAATCCAGGCAGGATTTAGCATTAGGCATCACTTGACAGATGCAAAAGGAAGAGCACGGGAGGTTAAAGGGGTGCAAATAGCACTTCTTACTCCTTATGCAGTGTCAATCTTCTGTCTCCTTTCCATGCATTTTAAATTAATTCTCTCAAAATTAATTCTGGAGCAAGGTGTCTCCCTGCTTACTACAACATCCATGTATGCTTCAAGTATGTAAAGCAAGGACATTCTGACTAGTAGCCTACTAAATAAAATGCCAAGTCTTGTGTAATTAGGACCTTTCTACCATAAGTTCCATGAATAGCAAACTTCTTGGTGTCTTATATGCACAAATAAATCTATTTATTATGGCTGTTAATCACTGTGCCATCTTTGCAATGGGAAAAGTAAGTGACAACACTTCCATATAATTCTGGCTTCTGTAAAAATTCTGAAGCTCCCTCAAAGGAATTGATACCACAAGCCATTATATAAACATGCACTTTGATATGTTTGGCTCTAGACCCCTGAATGCCAGACTAGGCTGAACAGGGAATGCATTTGAGGCTGTCCATAAGAGAAAGAAGACTACTTACTGTTATCCTGAATTACTCTGTAACATCAAAATGTACTTGACAAATCAGTCAGTCTCAACACCACCTCTAACGTAACCAGCCGTGAGGGTGTCTATAGCAAAATATTCGTTTATCATAAACATACCAGTTTCCAAGTATAAAACCACATGTGGTGTTTACCCACAGGAAGAAAGAAATGCAAGTTTAAGATCAGCAAAGTGTTAATAAAGGGGAAAAAAATTACATAAACTATTATGAATTTGCTTTATAGTTTAAGTCAAAAGATCACGTCCTTGTCACATACAGCCACTACTACTTCATTTTTTAATTTATGTATTTATATTGTCACTCAAAACAGTGTTAACGTTCAGACAGAAAACATCAATTTACACAGCGAATCTCATTGATTTGCTGAGATTAAACCTTTAAGAATAGAGATAAGGATATTTCAACTGTAGCATGTATTAACAAATAGCTGTCAAAAAAATATTTAGTAAGCCAGCTTGAATGGCTTGAAAAGAAAGATACAGTCAAATCAAACTAGGAACATGTAGAAAAAAAATTTTTTTTTCAGAATAATTTCCTATTGCAAAATTTTAAATTTTTTGTCAAGTGATTTTTGTGAATGATCTAGGCAGATTGCATACTCAGCAGTAAATAGATGTAAAGCAAGATACTACTATTGTAACTCATTTTTATGTGCCGTGTTACAGAGGGTAAGTTCTGTTATTAACATAAGCCAAACAATTCTCATTCTGGGTGCTCTTTAAATATCTAAGTATTAATCTGTGTTCATAACTCTACATGCTCCAGAACCCAACTGTTGTTATTCTGTTGCTTTACCTTCTTAGATAAGGCCCCTTGCCCTCTCCCTCCTCTTCTTGTAAAGGCAGAAATCTATACACTCACATACTTATCTAAGCAAAAACTTAAACCAAGAGACAGTAAACAAGACATCAGCCCTTTCCCACCTTTACCTAATGGATTAGCAATCCACATGAAGTTTTAAAAGCAAAGCTCTCAGTATTTAGCAGTTTCTGAGGACGCCAGAGGGATCCATTTCTGGGTCACATACCCTCTGGAGAAATACACTCTAGCAGTCAGTTCCCAGCTCAGCTAGAGATGATTTTTGCCATAAGGCAAAATTATACACAGGGCTCAGGAGGCAGCAAGAGCAAAGGAAAAAAAGAAGGCCAAGCAGCTGTCATTTGCCTTTCTGTGCAACACTTGATCAAGCCAGCCGGCTAAGCAAGTGCTGGACTTAAGTCTCCAGCATTTCCATAATATTTACTTGTTATATTTTTTTGTCATTTCAAGATATAGTCAAGAATTTTTCACCTATTTTTCCCCTTGCTCTGTGCAGATGGCTGTGTGCACATCTGCAGAAGAAATTCTACAGAATATTCGTATTACCACTAGAGCACCTCAGCGAGTAATTTGAGCCTTTAAGTTTGAAGCTCCAATCCAGAACTTGTAAATCAATAGTGTTAACAATTATAAATAAAATACCCGTCTGAAATGCTACAGAACCATGCAACTACTGCAAGGTAGGCGTGCCTCATTACAGCCAAGATGAACTGAAAGGCTGCTCCACAGCCACAGGCACCTCCTGATGAGTCTTCTCTGCTTGCACCCTCCTGGTTTGGACTACCACAGTGACAAGGAAGGCTCGCTGAAAGCCCGACTCTGAGAAAGAGGAACTGTCTACTTGCTTTTCATATTAAATCAACACTCAAATTTGAGGGCATCTTTTGGTTTACACTTAAGATGTGCTTAATAATTTTTAAGAATATATATATTTACATTGTATATGCACATATATATTTAAGAATATCTAATTATTTAAAATAAAATAAAGTAAACGCAACTCCAAAGTTAACAACTCCAACTAGCTCTTCCAGCACTGAACTGACTAGTGGCCATGCCATTAGGAAGACAGAGGAATAAACACTTTCAAGTTCTAGGAGGCACTAACTTCCCAGACTTCCTTATTAAGTTCAAGGTAGAAAAATGACCACTGCTTCATACAGTTCAGATGCTAAAACAGATCCAAGGTGAAGTATTAAAATAGGAAGAATTGCAGCCATGAGATTCAGAATAATTACTTAAGATCACCAGCACATGCACCCAATGTTGCAGTATCTGGATAACATGTCACTCTATTTCTTAATTGGAGAAACAGAGCTCCCTGCCATTGAGTTGAGTTCTGTCCCAGGAAAGGTGTAAAAAGTAAGGACCGGAATTTCCAACCCAGTGAAGTAACTGGAGATGAGCTACAGAGTAGTAAAAAATCCTGGCACCAGGAAGGAGGCGAGGCTTGAACAACTGCCTTCCTACCAACACCCTTCCATTTCTGTAGATGGGACAGGCTCTAAGAGGCCTTGGAGCTCATTTAATAACTTTATATAGTTACATTAAAAATGCATTTCTCACTTCAATACCATAATGTTGACTTTGACACAGCTAAAAAATTAATAGAAAGTCTTTCTTAAACTAGTGATGTTAGGAAAAAAAAAAAAAAGGATTGTTACACCTCTGTACATGTAAATGTCACAAGAACAGTTTACAATCAGAAAATAACCAGTTTACCATTTGAAGGTTGTATCTAAATCAATAACTATCAAACTAGCATAAGAATTTGCTACCACTTGCCCAGTTCTTTTCTAACCATTCCTTTTAAAAATGTCCAAATGAATTTGACACATTTATTAGCTTGATGTTAGGAAAATGCAGGAATCAAAAAAACTGTATCAAAGTGGAATAAAAAGGTATAGAATAAATGATTACTACTGTTGACAGTATGCTTATAAGAGGGAGCCACCCTCATTTTAAATAGTACATCACACCACCATATTAAAAAAAATAAACCCACAAAACTTCAATTGTGCAGAGAAAGATTAAAAATAACCAATCCAATCTGTCTCAAATTAGATCTTGGCTATGCTGATAAAACTGTCACTAAGCTAATGAACTGGTGTGCTTCTTCTATAGAAGAGGCACTTCTATAATATTCATTTATCCCTAGCTTCTATGAATGCACATTCCCTTTCCAGGACACTAAGCTTCAGGTCTCCTGATCGCTGAACAGCCCAGTCTCCAACGAGCACACGAATGTTCATGCCCTAAGTGAAAAGAAGCATTAAAGCCCAAACTTGAACTCTTACTCACAGAAATCCAACTTTTTTTTTTTTTTTTTTACGGAACACAAAGGTGCTTTGCCCTCTGAAAGGAACATCCACAGAATTTGGAGTGGTTTTATTCTCGTCGCAACGGATGCCAGTGCTGCACTGCTACAGACCAGAGAACTCATCAGATCCAGAAAGATTTCCATCCACAGAACATCCACAATGAAAGAAATGCCTTTATTTCATTAATTAATAAATAGTTCTAAACTAGCTTTTTAAACTCAAAAGAACATGAATTACCTTATAAAAATTATTTAACCTACATACTTAAGTGTTTACATTCTTCTGTTACTTGGAAAATGTTTTTCAAAGGTAGCTCATTTTTCTATGCAAACATACCAACTGCAAGCAGCTTCAGGAAAGATATCACGGTCAAGGAAAATAGTAAAAGAAGAACAAACAAACAAAAATCCCACAGGATACAGATATTAAAGTTCTGCAAGTTCTAGCACTAGAGAACCTGGAAGAAATGCTGCTTCTGGGAACACTCACGTAACGATCGTCGTCTTTTGTTCTTCAGTTTTCTTCTTTTATTCATTCCAGCTTTAGATGGAGATTCTTCTTTGGCCTTTGGCTGGCTGGCGACTTTTGAAGAGTTCTGCTGGCTGAAGTGTGTGGGCACGTGACGGGCAAGTCCTCCCTGAGACGCAAAGCTGGCATTGCAGCCACCAACTACACACTGAGGAGAAAGAGAATAAAAACAAATGGTGCCAGGCTCTTACGGGGCACTAATTCACATGAGTTTGACACCTTTTTCAGCTTGCCTTTTGCCCCTTAACTTCCAACACAACTAAAAGGAAAGTAAATTCTTAATGAGTATGGGATTCTAAATAAAAGATATACAGAACTACTACCCAAAATCAGCTTCTATCTGAATTTGTACTGGCTCATGACCATTAGCCAGCAACATATAATCATCTCTTAACTATGCTGTGTAACACTGTATAGCATGGAACCAATCTGAAATATCGCATGCACAAATTCTTCACAGAAAACAAATCCATCTCAGGAACCTCCTTCCTCCTTCTCACCAGCTTCACCTCCCTGCCTTTCTAAACTCGGCACTTGCTACTCCACTCCTCAGCAGCACTCCAGTCTTCTGCATCTGGTAAGAGTAACCTTCCCTACCCTCTTCCTCTTCTTGTGACAAAGCAGAAGCAAACTTCTCAATTAGAAATAGCTCCTTATCCACATTAAAGCCATTAAATTTTTGAATTTAATGCTTTCTGTAAATGTGCTACAAAGTTAATAAAAGAATCTCGAGGCAACCTTTTAAAGTTACTGATGTTCAAATCTTAATCACAGTTGTAAGTTTTTTATGGGGCACTGCTATTACTCTGCAAGGTAAGAGTGTTTAAGTTTTATTCTTAAGAGAATAGCCTCTTTCTCTCCAACAGAAAAGATGCAATAGCATGTGGTTGAAAATACAGAAATTGCAAGATTACAAGTACTAAGCTAGTACTGACTACAGTAATGACTGGTATTTTTACAAGCATTTGGTTTATACTTACAATTATCTAATTTAGAGAATGATAATTTAAATGATACTGTTTGGGAGCAACAAAATGTGTTCTCAAGTCACTCCTTTTCCTTTGCAGCAGGCAAGCGTGAGCAGACAACTGCAGCAAAGCCACCAGCACTGCTGAGCCGTGTGGATGTTCTCCTTCCTCCAGCTCCATCCTGCTCATCCCTCCTTTCCCTCTTTCCCAGCGTTTATCCCTTTATCGCTCCTCTCCAGCACCCCCCTCTCAGCACAATGGCCAAGCAGCTGCCGCCTGACTTGGGCACTAAGTAATGCTGCAGCTATGTCCACAACAGTCAGTTTTCTCCACAGGCTAAGGAAAAAATGTTAAACTTACCCCCGTTCTGCATGTTTGCCTGAGAGGCAAGAAAGCAGCTGCAAAACGGCACTCAGCACGTGCTGCCTGTGCTGCCCAGCTGTGTTATTTGACTCTGCAGCTGCAGAAGGACCAAACAGCCCATCTCTGCCTCAAAGCCACTAAGGTCTTGCCTGATAGTACAACATGGGAATATAATGCCCCCAACAGCAATCCTCTGTTATCCCTCAGAACATAATATTTTAGGACTAAAAATAATAGATTTCAAGAAAATAAAAGCCAAAAGCACAAGGACATTTTAAACATTTTTATTTGCATTTTCCTATTTTTTCATCAAGCTTAAAGAAAAGTTTTCTAAGCACTCCTCTGACTAGAAAGGTGTAACTGCCTCATGAAAAGCTTCAGGATTTTGCATATTGCATACTGTCCCTGCCATATACTGTGTACTTGTTCCCCTCAGCTTCCTTTGCCAGTAGCGGGTAAGCATGTCAGGAGCTGTGAAGATTTCAACTAAAACCCATCCTGAGCTGCAACTCCCCATGTTCAAGAACTGCAATACTGTACACTTTTAATGAAGTCAATAGCAAAATCAAATCTATCAAGTTCAAACAACACTCAAAACCACAATTTCATTTAGTTTATGGTAACTTCAATGCAATATTAAACTCATACAGAAATTCAAGACTTACACTTTGTTCTACTAAAGGTATAACCAAACTCCCAATCAACATAGATAAAATACACATCGGTGCTTGTTTTACTTAAGCAATTTCTTCATCTCCAGGTCATAAGTCCACAGAACCAGTCATCTTGCACAGAATAAACAGTTCCTTGAAATTAAACTAAGCAATTAAATCAAAACTTGATCAAAAAGATTTAACTTTCACTAAGGTGATACTGGCTTAACTTGCTACCTCTTTCTACACCTATGAGCACAGACCAAAAAAAAGTTTGAGCACAAAGAAAAATATTACCCTAAAGTTCAACCTAACTCACTCTGAAATTTAAGTTTCAGTTTTGCCAAAACCTGCTAGAAATGAAAAATAATATTAAAGTCTTGATATAGAATTATAATATTAAAATGTTAATAAAGTATAATGTCAAAAAGCAGTAGTACATGAATGTTGTCAGGCACGTCTCAAAATGTGTAAAACCTTCAGTTTCCAGTATCTCTTGTCAGATGGAAAAAAAAAGTGATTTTGTAATATGATTTGCAGCTTGACTCACAAAGTCATAACAACTTTTTCCTAGCCATTTACACAGAAAGCACAGTCACATACTCCATAGATCTCCCACCACAGCTAGTACTTACTTCTTTGCTCTACCCAAATTTTCTTTGAAAAGCAGTGAACCAGCACTCCTAAATCCTTGACAGATGCAACTTGCAATTAGAAATTATCCAAGAAGCACATTTAGAGCAAGCAGGCAAGGTATAAATATTTGCAAAGAAAAACTCCATTCAGATATAGTGTAGTACGAGACTACCTAGTTACACTGTCAAATAATCAACATATACCAGAGAAGACAGAGAGTAGCTTTGTAGTGACAGGAAACAGTAGAAAAGGAGAAAAATCTTACCTGTTTTTTCTGTATTTTTTCTCTAAAATAATATATCCAGCAATCCGTTACTACTGGGTTAAGTCTCTTATCTCCAAAGATAAAGGAGCAGTTCAGGCTGTCACTTCAGGAGCTCTGGATGCAAGTCACACCAGATCAGCTGCCCACCAGGTAATTACGAGGATCTAGAAGGTTTCTAATGGACCAAACTCAACTGAAGTGCACAACTTTAAACTAATCTCTTTGTTTTCCCAAAAAACTTAAGATTTCAAGATTTTGCATTTAATTTTTACCTACGATAGTTTGGGTCCGGATTGATGGATATGTTACTTCAAGAGAAAATAAGTTAACATGTAAGAAGTTTAATTTCTCCAGTGTGCTCATACTCACCATTGCTAAGGGGCAGCAATAACCAGTGAATAAACAGGATATAAAAATCATCTAGCAATATAGGCGTTTTTTTTCCTATTAAAAATAATCAAATAACCTTTTTAGAATATTCAATGTGTAACTTTTCTAGTATTAAATGTCCAACAGTTGGACATCTGAATAAGCCTTATTGACTCCAGGTCTGACTGTCCTGGCAGAATTCCTTTACCTTCTCTACTTGCACCTGTAATGATCTAATGCACAGAAGCTATTCTGCCCAACAAGTTATTGATATGAATTGAATGAGGAATGAATTTCCTTGGCTGTCTTCTGGGTTTCAACAAACATTACTCTATTAAGAATCATGCAGAGTTCAGTTCTCCCTTAATGAATTCTGGCAGTTATAAAGAATAAAACAAGTGCCAAATTTCATTTTTATTGTTACTTTTTTTTTTTTTTTAAATAAAGGATAAAACCTCTGCTATGTCTATATGCTGTCATCCATTGTTTCAGAAAACCTATTGTTTCAGAGTACACCCTGCATGACTGATTCCAAGCACAAACCCACTGGTAGCATACGCAGAGGGAATCCTCTGCTTGGAGAAATCTTTTATATGAAGCTCTTTTGCAGAAAATCTCCCCCAGTTCTGAGCCAACTCTGCTTTAGCATTTGCCCTCTCATTGTGGAAAACAGCTTGTATTTGGCTAATTAGGCTACGTTAAAGAGTTCACTTGGTGCCTCAGCCACGAGGCACAGCAAAGAGTACTTCAGATCTTTCTGAAGTACCAGAAACCACGCTGAAAAATGTGGGGTGCAACAGCACACTAACTATTCCATTATTTATTATTCATAACAGGCCAGTCTAGGACAATAAAAATGCTTAAACGAGGGAAGGAGAAATTCTTGCTCAAAGGCCAACGATGAGTTTTCTAACTCAACAGGTTATTCCTCTAGCTGCATCCGCCCACATCTTCTGAAACCCTGAGCGCGTTAAGTTGTGGAACTCTAGAAAGGACCACTGCTAAATGCTCATGACACTTCCCAGTGTTTCACCAGTTTCTATAAAGCTACAAAACTTAATTTCTATAAGAGAACTAGAAAAGAACAGTGGAAGTTTCTGTTACTCTCAACTCTAGATAGAAGATCATACACAAACATATTACATATCCTTAGTACGTCTTTAGATAATTACAAAATCTTTGTGTTAAATCAATGCCTAGAATGGCAAAAAGAGGAAAAAAAAAGAGAGAGAAAGGGAGGGAGGG
>JAVCKT010020381.1:38514-50796 GCA_032273925.1 Rhynchotus rufescens | reverse complement strand
ACGTGTTTTATGCTGTGCTGTATTTTTTTTTCCTGAAATCAAAAATGAGAAGATAACACTGAATTATAAAATAATTTCAAAATGTGTGCCTAATAACCATCTTAAAACAATTTAAATTTAGAGCAGCATCCATACTTCCGTGGGCATAGCCTGGCATAAGTGAGGAAAGATGGAATGTGTCGTAATTTCCAAAACAAAGAAGAAAGAGATGTATTCTTTATGTATCGCTTGCAATTTAGATGATTAGAGCAACCAAAGTAGAAGAAATTTAAGTATTTGGGGAATATGTCTGTTTCCATAGCAACAGCCAGTATTTGATGAAACGAAAAAGACTGTAAATCTCATATATATGAAAATTTCTAAAGATACTGAGGTAGCTTAAATGAAAAAGTGATGACAATTTTCATAGGTGTATACATCAAAATGTGAAAGGACAGTGTAAGTGATCCTGTTACAATCTGCTCTAATGATGCCCTTTAGCTCTCGTTTCATCAGATGTTATACGATCTCTGGTGCGAACTTGTGTCTTGTGCAACCGTGTGTAGAGCCTTCTCCTACGTCCTGAGCTTATTGCCAAATGAAATCTGTGATTTTTTGTAAAATTCAAGACAGGTTCAAGTCAGTTTCTGAGACAAGATTTTGAGTTGCCTGTTTCCAAGTGTGTGATTCCTAGACAAATCCTTTCCTGGCAGAAGGTATCTTTAATGCTGGCATTTGTAAGATGCCACTTCCTCTATGTATGTTATGTGTGAAACGCAATCGGAGCTGACGTTCGGGGGCTGGTTGGAACGCGTGCTCCCCGGCCACCTCCCTCGGCTCCGGCGCTCGCGTTTCCAGCCCCCCGCTGCCGCCAGCAGCCGTGGTTGTGCAGAAGAAAGCGAAGGCAGCTGAGGAAATGGTTCATTGTCTGCCTGGCACCGTTCACACACGCTCGTGCAAATGCTGGGCTGGCAGCACAGTGTGGGGAAGGTGATGCCTTTTGGCACCCCTGCCTAGTCCTCTTGTCCATAGCACAAAAGCTGTTCTCCCTCAGCAAGCTCTAGCTCAACATACCGTCTCTTATTAGAAGTAGTTTTCTTAAGCCAGGACTTTTCTGAGTTAAAGTTCCAAAGCCCTGAAGGCTTCAGTTAGAGTCACCTTCTCTGGAGATCTTCAGAACCCCTTGGACACAATCCGGTGCCACCTGCTCTAGGTGACACTGCATGTGCAGTGAGGTTGGACTAGATGATCTCTAGAGCTCCCTTCCAGCCTTATGAATTCTATGAATCTATGCTTCTATGATGGTAGTCACTCACTACAGCGAGCTCTGTAGAACAGCAATAATAGCCAGCACCTTATTACTCCTGCATTGATTTTTTTAGTGTTATTTTCAGTAGTAGATTAACTTTTGATACAAGATTTAGAAAACAAAATGAATTGTTGAACTATTACCTTTGTAGCAATCAAGAACTCAATTTTGTCTTGCTATGCTAGTATTACTATGTCTTCAGATATATAGGTTTTTCATATAAGAAGGAAGTGGTTGTGTGAATCACAAAAGGGAAAAATCTTACAAACAGCGCATGCAGCAATACATTCTTGCAGGCGGCAAAGCTCATAACACTCAAAAGTGTAGTGAACATTATCCAAAATGATTGATATTATTACTAGTATTTTCTTTAATATGGGGGGAGTGTCACTTTTTAAAATCCTGCTGTGAAGATCGTTTCTTACTGAATTATTCAAATTAAGAGAGGGATCTCCACTCTTTTTTTTTTTTTTTTTTGGCCTACCGTCTGCTCTGTAGTACTTGCAGTGGAACCTTTATTAAGTTTCAACGATGGACACTTCTGCTGTAAGATTCGTGTTTGCAGAACAGTAGCCTCATCACGTAATATTACCACACTAGTTTTAAATGATTGGTTGTGCTTGTGATTGAAATTTTTTCTAAATCGGCCTGATGAAAGTTCTAATTGTTATTGTCAACTTGGTCATCATCCATAATCCATCATCCCTGAAGAATCAGTTTATGAAGGACACAGTTATTTAACTCTGGTAGTTACAGACATAAAATGGACTTTCCCAGGGAATTTGTTGTTTTTTCTGTGGCCATTTTCACTCTCCTGCTGCTGATGACACCAAGAAGGAACCTGAGGATGCCCAAGGCAGGCAAGGTCTTTTCAGTAAAATTCTAGCCACAAAAACTTTCAGTTATGGTTCAGAGGATCAGATTTTCACATTTCATTGGAAACCTAGTTACTCTAAGGTAGCTCATCTCTTTTAAAGCTTTTGGTGATCGTGTTGTCATCAGCTAAAGGAGGGGTCTGTGCATCTTGCAGCTTAATAAGCTTTCAAGCTGAACTTTCCTCTGTCGAGGTCTCTTCCTCTTTTCATCAGCACAGACTTTGTGCAAGGTAGATAAACATGTCCGAGTTTGGCTCTTAATAAAATTATTTTCCATGTACTTTGAAATAAATTGTGGTAGGAACAAAGGTGATATTAAAAAGAAAAATAAACCCAAAACCTGTCAAAGCTTTTGGCTTGTTTCCAGGCATTTCTGTCATTCATCACACTGTAAGTCACTTGGCAGCCTGTTGAAATAAAGTAGTTATGGGAGAGCTCTGAGAATGCCCCATTACCAGCACCTATTTCTGGCATCTCATTCCATAGACCTTGCAGGCTTGAAAGACCTTTTTAATAAAGAAGCTGGGACAAAAAACAGTTAAATGAGTTAAAGATCTAATGAAGATCCATTCCTGCAGCTGTAGCTCACATAAAGAGTGAGGAGCAAGGTTAGTAGGACAGATGCTACCTTTTGCTGGATCAGCCAACACATCTGATAAAAACTGAGCTTTTGGTCAGATAGCCCCTTCGTCAGTGGGGCAGGATGATGACATACATGGAAGAAATAATTGCTTGTCATGTAGCTTTATTATCACATTTGAGATAGGGAGCAAAACATGTCCAGCACTAGCAGGGACTGATGCCATTAAACCTTTTGTTTGGTGGTATGGAGAAGTAGTACAGCGTTAATTTTAACATTTTTTTTATACCCAGTACATTATACCCAGTATTAAAGTAATCAGTAGGTGTCAGGGTGAGGAGCCTGTGTAATTTCACTGCAGAGCATTCTCTTGCTCAGAACTGCTTTCTGCCGTGGGTTGTTGCTGTGTAGCCGTGGGGAGCAGTGCCTGTGTGCATCACCCCTGCCTTCCTGACGGACGGGTGTAGAGCGAAACATGCGCTCCTTTAGGCTGAATGGATTTGGAATGAGTGGATTAAAATTACTCTGGTAAAGGAGGAGGGAAAGGATAAATGTCCACTCAGTAATAAAATGGTGCACACTGGGTTCCTGTGCACAGTTCCACTTAGCAGGCTTAGCATTTAGAGAGCTCAGTGCTGTGATCAGATGCTGAGAGGATGACTTATTTCAGTTTGCTTTGGTTCAGTCTTTGCCATACAGATGCCCTTTCAAGATAGCTTTTTGGCTGGTTCTTTCATAGTGTGAAAGATAAGCACATTTGCAAGAAATAGGTCTTCTGCTTTGTTAGCTGGCAGCAGCACACTGAATTACTGTGCTAGTTTGGGTGCAAGTCTCATCTTTCACTTCTGATCTTTTTGGAAATTGTTGAGTACATCAGCTCAAATATGCCTCACACATTTTCTACTTCTGTTCTCTTTGTTGTCATCTGTATGTTAGATTGCATATTTTCTGGAACAGGGACTGTGGTGTTTGATTCCGTATGAATTGCCGAGGCACTGTTTTCTTGGGATACTTTCTCGCAACAACTAATACAGATGGTAACATGGGACATTAGCTACCTTTCTTTCTAACTAATTCTAAATGAGATTCTAACTAATCTTTCTGAAACAGCCTTGGCAGCTAATACTGACCAACAGAGTTCCTAGTAGTTACTGAAATAGTTACTGAGAGCAGATCATTATTGACATACCCTGTGGGATATTCCTTTTTCAGGATGCAATGTTTGGAGTAATGGGATATCAAAACTTTGAAGAATTTTAGCTTGTTTTTTTTTTTTTTATTGTTTAACCTTTGTATATCTAACAAGTGTATTTGCAATTTCAGTTTATCTATGTTAGAAGAATTTGACTGCAGCTGCAATGAATTAGAGTCCTTACCTGCTACTATTGGCTACCTTCATAACCTGAGGACGTTGGCTGTGGATGAGAATTTCCTTCCTGAATTGCCCAGAGAAGTGAGAAGCTGATGCTGTTTCTAAATTACCAAGTGATCCTTCTTCCCTACTGAGACAAAATACCTGATAAAGCAGTTATTTCTGCCTGATGTGGAAGACCAAATGTTTCCCATGTGTTTGTTCTCCTCATTTGGAGGCGATAGTATCACTGAGAGGAGGGGTGCAGGTAGCCCTTGTCATTTCCCTGATTTTAATGACAAGGGATTTTTTTCTGACTTGGGGTTCTCTACTTGCTTCTCTTCCTTATTTAAAGTAAAGAAACAATTTAGCCACCTTCTGACATAAAAAGTTAGTGATAAAAATCTTAGTCAAGTAAGTGTCCTAAAGTATCTTTGTTTCTTTTCATTCCCTTAGATTGGAAGCTGTAAAAACGTCACGGTTATGTCTCTGCGCTCTAACAAGCTAGAATTCCTTCCTGATGAAATTGGTCAGATGCAGAAGCTGAGGGTGTTAAATCTGAGTGATAACAGGTATAGTTGCATAATTTTCCTAATCTGCACTGGAAGAATGTGTTTACAGAATAGTTAAACTATTTTGTTCAGATATATGCAGAATGGATTTATTTAAAATATGTTTATATAAAGTATATAATCCCTAATAATATTTAAATTATGTGGAAAAAATCCTGAACTTTTTTATCTTTATGATTGGGTCTTGGTTCTGCTAAAATTGAGGCCAAGATTTGAATCTCAGTGTATTTTTATAAATGAAAACCTGTTTGCCTCTCATCTCTTCTGTTTCCATGTGAAAGTGTCACTGATATACATAAACAACCTTAAAAATTGTTTGTGACTTCATAATACTTCGTGACCTCATCAAATATTGTGACAGGCTACTTTGTAGAACATTTCATTGGTCAGCACCAAGGTTTCATGAAAATACCAAATTCTTCTGTTCTTATGTGTATGACTCTTCCTCTGAGAAGTGCTGGCATACTTAAACTGAGCCTCTTGATACCCATCCCTTGCTCCCATAGGCGTCAGAAAAGACTGTTTTATCTTTGAAATAGATGCAAATGTTCCAAGAATATATTCATTATAAGTAGAACACAGAAATCCAAGTTTGGTCAAAAGTATGACAGATGATAATTTAATACCACTTTCTTACCAGTAGCCATCATCTGCAATCAGTAAAAATTTGCAAAAGGACTTTGCACATCTGTGCCACATTTACTATGCACAATTTAATTGTTGAAATTAAAGTTAACCATAAAATACAGTCATATACAACATTTGTATAACAGCTGTAATATATTTGTTTAAAGCTGTTTACTTAATTCTTCTAGATCATTTTCCTCACTGAGGTTATGTATTATAAAATGCGTTAAGAATGGACCGAAATGGAAGGTTAATCGGTTTGCATTGGAACTGTGCAAGTCCCAGACTCAAATTGTGCGTCTGTTGACTTTGCGTTTCAGCTCTCTAGAGCTCCTGAGTGTGTCCCCGCAGTAGGGTACGTTTGTGCTTTTACCTGTGCAGCTAAAGCCCAAACCTGTAACCCTTAGAGTTGTCTCAGGCTGATATTCTTGCCTCCAGAGGCATCTTGCCCTTGCTGTTCCTGCCTTCCTGCCCCATGCTGTACTAGGTGATCTTGGCTGTGTAGGTGATGCAGAAAGAAGCAGCCTGTTGGGAACACAGTGAGTTGGAGAGGACTGTTCCACTGGTGGGCCCACGTTGTCTCTTCACAGGGAGCTGTCGTGCCTGTGGGCAGCAGGAGCAGAGCGCGTGTGGGAATGGGGCGGCAGCGAGGCAGCACCGGCCTGCAGCATCTCAGGGGCTTGAGGCCCTGTGGCTGCAGGACCATTCCCTGCTGCATCAAACCCATCAGAGCTGGGTCACTGTGCTCCTTACTCCTGCCTGTAATCATGCCACGGGTATGTTGGGGAAGGAAAAAAATTAGTCTCTTTGTTTTTTAGTTTTCTGCCAGGTCCCCCAAGCAATTTTGGATTACATGAGCGCTGTTGCTGAAGCAAAAGAGGGAGGAGGAAGTGCAGAGGGTAGGATTGGGTAGGTGTTCCTGTTCTGACCAAGCTCATGTGGGAGGCAGCTGCCACCGAAACAGTAGGCTTACCTCCCCCTCCTTTCTCTCCTGCTACTCAGTGGGAGAGAAAATTGGGACCTCTGTTTTGGTAGGAGTTGACTATAGGACCACCTTCCCCATGGTGTGGTCCCTGGAGAGGAGCTGCCACCGTCCTTTCCTGCTGTCCGTTCGGTGCTGGCTGGTAGCCCTGCATCTTCCTTTGCACTTAACTCAGATGCTCCCTGGACAAGTCACTGGACTGGTTAAACTCACTGAAATGACAAGGGATTTTTCTTGTTGTATTAGATCATGCCCACTCTTTCTGTGTTGGATTTGCTCACAGTGAAATCTGGCAAACACCAAGGAAAAGAATGGCTGAGCTCGTAGGCAGGAGAGCGTGAGGAAGGCAGGAGAAGAACAGGCCCTTTGTGTTTCAGCAGGGGAGGCAGCTCAGCCTGGACGCTGTGTCCTGTGGGCAGCGTGGCTCCAGGGGCGACAGGATTAGTGCAGCAGGGGTTGGGGCTCTTGAACCAAGTGTAACCGGGGCAGAACTGGTGTGAAAGCACAGTCTAGCCCCAGAGACCCGAACCTTAGACCCGCAACCCTTCAACTTGATTGAATTGGCCCAGGTACCTCTCTTGGTGGTGGTGGTAACTTTTGTTCTTTTATTGTTACCAATTTCAGCTAAGATTGAGTGTTTCCCTCCTGAGACATTGTGTAAATGCTTTTGTTGAGGAACGTTCCACCTTAAACTGTAAAGTTTCAAAGTTTCAGCACCAAGGAATTTGAACGTTCAGCCAAAACCTAGACTTTTCCATTTTTCAAATTTTCCATTCTAGTATGCATGCTGATATCAGGAAAATGTCCATTTTTTCTTTACCTGGTCCCTGTGTTTATGCTAATAAGGAGCATGCTTGGGCTCTGCTTGTGGCTAGGAATGCTTCCCTATTACTGCAGTAGTTTTGCCCCTCCGCTCTTCCTGCTTGAGAGATGGTAAAGGCAGAGCATGGCTGCTCCTCTGGATGTCCCTTTGAGCCTCTGGTAGAAGAGATGCACACATGGAAGCAGAGCAGAAAGGATGCTCTGCAGCCACCCCTCACCCTGCAGGGTGCTGAGTCGCAGCACTTGGGTTAGTCACTTCTGAGGTGAGAGCTGCTGAGACCTGATCGCTGTGGTCTCCTGGGCTAAGGCAGATCTGTCCACAGCAGGCACTGCTAGTGCAGCCTTTTGCCCTGAAAGCTCCAGTCTTTGCACAGCTCTGCTGAAGAGTGCCTGTTACTACCCATACAATTAGGAATGGGGATGGACCGTGCACAGTCAGATCTGGTCAGTCACATGGTAATCTTGGCTGACTTTTTCCCCTGTGTTACCAGGGGAATTTCATATCCATTCTGGCAGATGTTCTGTTGTTCTTCTGTTTTTGCATGTTACCTTTCTTGTAGAGGGAACATACTCCCATTTGGTTGATGTATAGTCTGCAAAGGAAACACAGTCCTCCACTGGGGATCTGCCCACTGCAGGTTCATCTATCTTTATTCCTGACTCAACAAAATACTCTGGTCGTGAATTTGCTTGCTTTTCTTCGTCCCTGCTACTAGGAAGAGGAAGAGCACTCTGATACCCAGCTGATTCAGTGGCCTTTTACACATTCTCCATCTCAGCACTTCTGTTTTTGTGGCCTTGTGTACCAGGTGTTTATAGAGGGAGGCTCTTCTGCCACCAAGAATGTCCATCTGGACTTGTTGCCCATGATAAGGGAGTACGCTGCGGCTCAAGGCTTGTGGCATATGGGGATCTTGGTGCGTTGCCTCAGCAGAGCGCGTGGCATGGACATGCTTCCTGTGTGCTCTCCACATGGCCACACATACAGGGATTAACAGGTTAGCTGGGGTATACCCTGTAAAGAGGAGAATAGGAGGACCTTCCCACTCATGGGAGATTTTGTCTGAGGATGGAGGCAAACCCGACATAGGCTGTTTTACTACTTGAGCTAAGTATGTTTTGCTCAAAGCGGGGTTGGTACTTGGGGTCACCCTGAGGTGCATTTTTAGTGCTATGGTTTCTGTTATTGCAGTCTTTTCCCTCTTGCTCCTTTCCTCCTGGAGGTCTTCAGCCCTGTAAAATGGACCTTTCTGATCCTAATTGACTTGGCATGACAGAATCTGTTCTGGTTTGAGGATTTTCTCCAAATGCTCATATTAGAATTCTACTTCAAGCAGGGAGTTAGAGTCCTGTTTTTCTTTCCCATGCCTGCACTCTAGGACTTCATCTGTACCTCTCATCTCCAGTGTTGGGAGCCCTCTCTCCTTTTATCTTTGCAGGTCCAAACCTTTTCAACCCTGTTAGAGGTTCTTCGGCCCTGGGAGTGCAGTACTCAGTTGTCTCCACACAGTCAAAGGCAATGGTGGGCTGACTTGCTCTCAGCTGGCTAAGGTGGACTCTCCTATGATAGCAGGTGTCTGGCCAGAGCTTAGGTGCCTTCACCTTGTGTTTTGAGGAAAGTTTTCATTCCAGATACCTGCAGGGCAGCAAGCGGGAGCTTCATCCTTGCCTTCACCAGGCATGGCGCTATATGAAGTTCTTCAAGAACCAGTGCAGCATCTGATAAAATACTGCTGCAGTTGCTGCTTGCACAAAACATACCAAGGCCTCCACCACATGATAGGTTACTGGGGGGAGCTGCCTGGAGTCACCAGTTGTTAGAGTGCACATGGGATTCATTCAGAGAAAAACGATGTCTTGCCAGTAACCGATGTTCTTCCAAATGTGTAGTCCACATATACATTTGTCTTCCATCTGCTTCTCCTCTCTCCTCAGAGTCCTTCCAGGTATGAGTCCTGTGATTGAGAGGTAGAATTGTTAGAATGTACATTTGGGCTACACTTCTCAAAGAGCATCGGTTACTGGTAAGTAACCTTTCTTTTAGTTCTAGTTGTTCTTAAGGAAGCTGTTCTAGAGCCATCACCTCTATTTTACCTGCTCTGCAAAGTGTCTGAAGTATTTGGCATCAAAAATACTACCCCGTTAGAGAACTGCTTAATGATGTTTACTATATTGCTAAATCTGTGAGGAGTATAGGACACCCTCTGAGGTAATAGGATTGAATCCTGGTGGCCAATTCTCAACCAACCAAATACAAATCTCACCCATAGAGGTTAGGTGAAAAAAACCACTAAAATTATATGATCCATTGAAAAAAAAGAAAGCAGGCGTGTTCATTGGCATATTGTTTCTTTTTCTGTTCGGCTATTTATTTATACAGTATTGTCAAAGAGTAAATGATTTCTATCTCATTATATCCAAGTGTGTTTGTAGGCAGTTCAGGGATGGGGTAATACTAAGGATAAACTTTCACACTAAAAACCCAGTAGAGTTTCGTCAATGTTGCTTAAAGTTACCTTGGAGAGTTATCATAAATAGTAACTGTCTGTGGGCTTGACTTGGTGGTTGTTATGAGTGACTTCTAGTGATTTGCTTCTGCTTTGATGAAGCTAGAAAGTATGCCCAAGTGCTTAGTAAGCTCCTCTCTTATATTACGTTACTGCATTTAATATTCAGTGGAAACTCTTGCCATATATGTGTACATATATGTGTATATGTACATACACATATGCATATACACATATATGTGTACATGCACACATATACAGATATTCTAATCTATACAGGCCTTTAATTGGAGACTGTCTCATAGTACACAATATATATGTGTATTTAATCACAGCAGTTTATTTCATTTTCACAGTTAAGCCATCTTTAAGATCAAGTATTCTTATTAAAACCAAAATCTTTAAAATCTCTTCCTCGCAGTGAGTATATACACTGCTTTCTGGAGTAACATGATTTTTAACAGTAATAATATTGAGGTAAAAATGTATGTAAAATAATTCCACAATGGATGCACTTTGAAAGTGTTGCATGGAGACCATGGTACAAAAGCTTGGGAGATAGTTATCCTGAGCAGAAATATGCCTAGATGTTTGTATGCACAGTGTGAAGAAAACTCTAGAAATATTGATAATGGGCAAGTTTTTTTCCTGACTTTGTCATGTAGGTGCAGTACCTGGCAGCATAATGCCTGACTTTATCTGAGGTGTGAACCAATATACTTTTAAGAGCTTTTTCCCACAATATGGGACTGTCCAGTCCTTTCAGAAAAGGAAAAATTTCCTCTTTTCTCTGTCTGTCTTGCATCAAATTTAGCTTTTGTTTTTGTGGACAGTGCTATGGTTGGTTCCTTCCTAGAGCACTCCAGAGCCTTAACCTTGTGTACACAGAGGTGAGAGACCATCACTGTGTTATCAGGGCAGCCCTCTGCATTTCTGTACAGGCTGCAAAGTACAGCAGTACGTTTAGGAAGAGTTACTGGGGAAAAAGTGCATGGAATTAGCCCAGGTTGTGAGCTCAGGTTGTCTCTTCTCCATCCTCATCCTTTAAACCACCGGTTATGCAGCCTCAGAAAGTTCATTTTGAGGAAATGAGCTCACATATAGAATTAAAATGCTAATTATTTTTGCTCTTTAATTTTGGCCTATGGGTTTGTAATTAATATTTATATTTTTTCCAAACAGTCTGCCAAAATGAAATTTGAATTATCTTAGAATATTTTCAAAATTTAAATGAAATAAAATAGAAGTGTTTATGTTAGCCATTACCTTAACTCCAAGTGCTATTCAGGAATACTGAGTGGGATTCTGGCTAGATTGAAACAGTGAAGACTTTGCTGGGGGTCCCTGGAGACGAAGATCCTGCCTGTTTTCTCAGTTTTAAGGCATATATTTGATCACTTGTTCTTTAATGATACAGTCACGAAGCCCTCTAAGTGAAATGGGATTTTGGTGGACAACAGTAAAAATACTCATTAAGCCACAGATTTTTATAATACAACCAAGTCAAAGCATCAGTTGCTTATTTGCACCTTTAGGAAATTATATGAATATTTTTAGATTCCAAATGTCACTCTTAATGTTGAAACAATTAAGGGAATGCCATTAATACATTACTAATTTTTAATAAAAGGGAGAAAATAAAAACAAAAAAGGGTGCCAGCTTGAGCAGAATCAAGTTAAAATATGCTGCATATAAATCTTTGAAAGAAACTGCTGTGGAAAGATTCATGTTACTCTAATTTTATTGTTTACAGATTGAAGAATTTACCATTCACTTTTACTAAACTTAAAGAACTTGCAGCTTTGTGGCTTTCTGACAACCAGGTAATGACTTTTTAATACTCATTTTTTTTAATACTTGATTTGCAGAATGTTCAGAATGTTCAGTGCACCTAACAGCTCTCAAGCATCTCACTAAATACCATAATCTCATCTTTCTCACCTTACAGTAATGCCCTGCTGCAGATATTAGATGTCTTTAATTGAAGTCAATCAGTATCATTCTCCAAGGCCCTATTTCACACTCCTGAAAATGAATCCCTCCTTTTATCCATGCAGAAGGTCAGCCGAGGCCCAGCCCGGCCCGTTTCTTTGCCAGGGGACTGGGTTGGCTGCCCCTTGCCCCCTGGCCGACGTGTAGCAGCCGGGCACTGGAACCATGCCAAAGCCAATAGCACTGCATCGGTAACAGACTCAGGCTGGATGGAGGGAAAATAAAATAGGAGGACTCTTGCATAATGAATATTTTTTAATGTGTTAAATTAAGATTCTATCCTTTTTCTTATTTCCATGAAAAAAATCAAATTATATGAAGCCTATGCCCAACTACAGCACATAATGCGCTCTTTTAAATATACAGTATTTATTCAGCCTGCAGTTAGTGTAGATAACATTGAGTTTTGTGAGCCACAACAGTCACTCCCGGATGCTACATTAGAGCAAAGCAATAACAGTCATCAACAGAACTGAAACACAACAGTTAGGTGGGGAGAGCAGGGCGCCTCGGGGTACATTCTCCGGGAGCTGGCACTGGCATTATTACAAGATGAGCTAATTGCGATCGTGAGCTTGCTCCTCATTAACCCTAGCTTAAAATAAACCACAGCTGAACAGGGTGCTTTAACTGCACCATTACGGGCCCTGATCAGCTCATCCTTTAGCTTTCTCCCTGGTGTTTT
>JAVCKT010020381.1:2621-22042 GCA_032273925.1 Rhynchotus rufescens | reverse complement strand
TTTTGCTCACATTTTCAAAACAAACACATCACAGTAATATTGCAAGTAATTGCTGCAGAACCAACTAGAACGTTCAGCTGACGGATCAGACACGCTGCCTGCGTGGTGTTTCGGTGTGTTACTGCCTTGGTTAAATGAAAGGCTACGAAATGTTTGTTTGCTGCAGCTAGAAGTAAGTTCTGTTTCCTGTGTTTATTCTACATCATTTTATTCCTCAGGATGCCTATGGACATCCTGCCAGTGAGATGAGGATAGGGGAGCTTCGTCCTTCCATACCAGAGACACCGCTGTACACACCTAAACTGGTTCTTCTGGGTAAAGAGAAGAAAGGTACTAACCTGACTTACAGTGAATTTTTAGATGAAAGCATATGTAATGTACACACATAGATAAGACAAGGTATAATTCTTAAGATATTCTATGCTTTACTCATTTTAAAATACATTACAGGCATATGTATGCACATACGTATTTCTGTGTTCTGCACATATGTATTTCTATATTCATACTGTGATTTTTGAAATGTATTTTTCTGGAGTTCTTTTACCAAATACTACCTGGTGAAAATGTTTGCTGTGTTTTGTTTCAGAATCCACAGATGAATCTGAAGCAGATAAGATGCATTGTCTGAACAACAGCGTTTCCTCAGGCACTTACTCAGACTATTCCCCTTCCCAGGCTTCCTCAGGGTCCTCCAATGCACGTGTTAAAATGGGGTCCTTGCAGACAACGGCTAAAGAAGCAGTGAATAATTCTTTGTGGGGGAACAGGTGTGATCACGTTTCTTAACACAGCTTCTTGTTGCCCTTTGACTTTTATTGTCATATGAATTTAGGCAAAGTAGTGGTGTGCTATCTATAAAGACATTCAAATCAAAATACAACATTTAACCCAGTTTTGTAGAAGCACGCAGAGATGTACTCAGCTGGGCTGTAGAGAGTTAACCCCCATTTAGACTGTATAAGTACCAGTAAATCTACAGCTGTTTTTTTCAGCCATATGGTACAACCATGCATTAATAGCACCTAACAGTTCAGCTAGAATTATTGTGCTCCATGTGATCCTGAGCTGCAGATAGCTGTTTTTAGCACATTTAACAGAGTTTATGATTCCTATTCAATTCTGTCCTGAACCTTAATTTTCCCTGGACATCCAGGCATAGTACAGGTCCTTGGAAGTTGTTGTGATTTGCACTGGCCAACGTTGAAACACTCATAAACTGTAAAACGAACACCCTGTTATATCTGTTCCAACTGTAGGTTGCCTAAACGTAGTTCCGTCTTAAGAAATCCACAAGCTTCTCATCATTAAACCCAAAGGCTGGAGCCTACTCACTGGAGATGCCTAAAAACTGGGTGGTGAGAGCAGGCACAGATGGAATCTGTATTTTTGTTGCTTTTTTGTTGTTGTTTTGTTTTGGTTTTTTTTGTTAAAGCAGATGTAAAAAAAGTATCCCCTGCATTTACGGAAGATGATTTTTAGTAAGTTAGGTTTAGTTGCATTTACGTGCACAGAAAGCATCGAGCCAGTTAGGACTTCGGACTCACTTTGTTGTTTCTCCATATATATATTTACAGCTTTGGTACTTCAGTATAAAAACTGTTGCAGACATTCATGCCAGATCAGTGGCATCCAGAGCTCATCTCAGTGTGATCCAGAAGCCTAAGCATAGATGGGAGAATAATAAAGTGTTTTATATGTGTGTCTGTCCAATGATTGCTTATTTTTTTTAGTAGAGGATATTTTATCTTGTTTTGCTTTGCTTTATTTTTGCAGGCTGGTACAGTCATTTCCTCAGCCTCTTGAAACAAAGCCATTACTGAGCCAGCGGGAATCTGCTCCAGCAGGAAACCTGCCGCAGCGCAACGACAGGCGCCCCATGAGCGACACCTTCACTGACAGCTGGAATGATAGTTCGCACTACGATAATACAGGGTTTGTTGCAGAGGAGAGCACAGTGGAAAATCCCAGTGCTAACCCTCTGTTAAGCACTAAATCTAGAAGCACATCTGCACATGGACGCAGGCCGTTAATTAGACAAGACAGGATAGTTGGCATTCCTCTGGAGCTTGAGCAGCCTACACTCAGAAACACACATGAATCTGAAGTGCCTCCTTCCAATCCTTGGCAAAATTGGACCAGAACTCCTAGTCCTTTTGAAGACAGGACAGCTTTTCCTTCCAAACTGGAAAACACCCCCACCACCAGCCCTTTGCCTGAGCGGAAAGATCATGTCAAAGAGTCTCCTGAAATAGCTAGCACTTTCACTCCAGGAATAGCTTGGGAATATCATGATTCAAATGCTAACAGAAGCCTCACAAACGTCTTTTCACATATTCACTGTCGCCCAGAACCTCCTAAAAGTGTTATTTCAATCAGCAAGAGTACAGAAAGGCTTTCTCCGATGATGAGAGATTTAAAAACTAATAAATTTAAGAAATCACAGAGTATCGATGAAATCGACATTGGTACATACAAGGTTTATAATATACCTTTAGAAAACTATGCATCTGGTAACGATACAGTAGGAACCCACGAGAGAGTAGACAAGCTCCTCGGGCAGGAGCACGGCCTGCTGAGCATGTCTCGCAGCCAGTCGGTGCCCATGCTGGATGATGAGCTGCTCACCTACGGGAGCGTCAAGGTGCAGCAGCAGCAAAAGCCCTCCGTGACCAAGAAAGTCTATCAGTTTGACCAAAGCTTCAATCCCCAAGGAGCAGTGGAAGTCACGGCAGAGAAGAGGTTACCGCCGCCTTTCCAGCACAATCCCGAGTATGTTCCCCAGCAGAGTAAAAACATGCCGCAGGACCTGGTGAGCCCGAGGGCCTACCGCGGCTACCCGCCCATGGAGCACATGTTCTCCTTCTCGCAGCCCTCGGTTAACGAGGACGCGGTCAGTGCCCCGTTCGTGAGCCAGGGCTCGAGGCCGGGCTTTCTGAGAAGAGCCGATTCGTTGGTGAGCTCCACTGAAATGTCAATGTTCCGAAGAGTGAGTGAGCCCCATGAGCTGCCTCCGAGCGATAGGTATGGCCGGCCTCCGTATCGAGGAGCTGTGGAGCGCCAAAGCAGTATCTCAGTGTCTGAGTCTCAGTTCCTCAAAAGGAATGGCAGGTATGAAGATGAACATCCTTCATATCAAGAAGTGAAAGCCCAGACTGGCAGCTTTCCAGTTAAAAACCTTACCCAAAGGAGGCCATTGTCTGCGAGAAGCTACAGTACAGAGAGTTATGGTACATCCCAAACCAGGCCAGTTTCAGCTAGGCCTACAATGGCAGCTCTGCTGGAAAAGATACCATCAGACTATAACTTGGGTAACTATGGTGACAAGCCTTCAGATAACAGTGATATAAAGACAAGGCCTGCCCCTGTGAAGGGAAATGAGAGCTGTGCTAAAATGCCCGCTGACTGGAGACAACAGCTACTTAGACATATAGAAGCTAGAAGGTTAGACAGGGTATGTTTGGCATTTCTCTGCAATTAATGCCTTTAGTTGTGTGTTTTGATATTTCCAACTGTTTGCACGTAGAGGGGTGAACATCAGAATTCCCAGTAATGAGATTCCTGCATTTTGTGGTAGAGGAACTGGCCTGTAAAGTTTTCTGTCAACACGTAAAATCAGCTGGAGGTAGGGATTCTTGGGTGAATGAATTATAAAGAGTTGCTTTAAAAGTAATTTATCACAGTGCACATTGCTAATTCAGTATCTGCTATAGCACTGTCTGAAATATTGGAGAAAATCTCTTCTTATTAACAGATGTGAATATGCTGCTGAAATTCACATTTTTGGTAATGATTTGGGAGCTTTAAAACATGTGGGATACATCTTGGCAATAAAAGGTAATTTTAAAAATCACGGATAAAAAGTAAAAAAAGTACTATTTTAAAGTGTCACGGAGTATGCACTGCCTCTGTTTTTAACAAGAAATGCTGTTATTACTCCTTTAGCAATAGAAAGTTATGCTTATTTACCTGCTATACAAAGTGTCGCAGAAACGCTGTGCTGCATGATCTCTACACTGATTTTGACTATTCAGTGACCTGCTTCATGAATCTGGGTTTGCTGCGTAAACTGAAGTGATGTGAAAAAAACTGCTATAGTCTGATGCATAAATTACTTCCAGTATGTGACCGTATGCATAGTTTTTGCTAGGTATTTGTGAGTCTGGTATTAACATATTCATTACGTTTTGGGTCTCAAATACCATGCACGTTAAAATATCATTAAGGATCAAATGCTTGAACTTTAAAAATCAGCTTGAAGGCTGAAGCTCTTCCCTGACTTCAGCTATTTTCCTTGTGTTGTGTAAAATTGATCGCAGAATAGTGCAGGCAGAGTAGAGCAGGCTACGTATGGAGTTTATGGTGGAAATCTGTGTTTCCCACATGTTGCTTTTTTAAGACCTGCCCTTACACGGTGCGCAGGGAGGGCACGTGCTCTTGCCTGGGCTTCTCTTGCGCTGCCTTTGACTCCCTTCAAAGCTAGATTTATGCTTCTGGCCCATCCATGGTTGTGCAGACATACCAAAATTTGGCCCTACTTGCAAAATAAAGACTTGTACCATGTTGTATACTGCGAATTTCAAATTACAGATAACAACATAATTCATTTGCTGTCAGCGTTGAAGTCTTTTTTATGGTATCCATTCTATGTATAAGTAGCAATGTATTTGCTTCTGTCTGACTCAATGCATGCATCAGAAAGCTATTTATTTCTCAGTACTGTTTGTTTGCTTAAACTAAAACTTTGTGAAATTAACCATGTATGTGTGATACTTGATTCAATGAGCATGTGTGTTCATATCCTGTCACGTGGTTGTTTCCTTACTCAGACCGCTGCTTACAAACACAACACAGTTAGCCTTGGCATGCTGCACTCTGGAGGGTTTTCAGCAATGCATGCCGGCAGAAGCATGACTTTAAACTTGCAGACTAAATCTAAATTTGAAAACCAAATGCTTCAAGAGCTACCTCTACCGAAAGTAAGTATGGGATAGATGGCATATACCAGCCTTATGAAATAAATTGTTTGCTTTTTCCTGATTTAGCTTTGCCTAGTCTTCATGCTTATACTATACTCAATCCCAAAAGCAAAGTTGATGCTAACGCAGTTTGCTTAGTCAATAACCTTGCTTTTTGGACTAAGTAGCTTCTTACATGGCTGTCATTACTGCTTTCTGCTCTTGTGTTATAGACCGACTGATGTGATCAGTGTTATATTTCTCAATGTAATAATCTGTGTATGGAACTGCAGAACATATTTTCTGTGTTTGTGACTTTTTAATCTTAAAAAATTAATATAGAAATGTCTAAGGTGCATTTGAATAGGCTCTGAGAGACAGGGGTTTACACATCTGGACAGCAATTTGGGTATGCTGTAGTATCTGATAAGCTTTGGGGATCAGCCTACTGTCCCTAGAATAATTCTAAATTTTTGTTCTGAATAATGCGTGTAGAAGATGGGTTTTTTCATTTTTAATGCTTATTTCACAGCTATTAATGATATGTTGTTGATACATCCATACATATATGTTGTATATAAATACATACGCGAGTATTTAAATGAATTCAGGGGGTGCAAGGCGGGTGTAGGAGGCCCAAGCGACACATTGCTGCGGCACTCGCGGAGCCTCCATGCGGAGGTGCCCTGCTCGCTCCGAGCCCCGCAGGAGGCTGCAGGGGAGGCTGCACGGAGAGGCTGCCGGCTGCGTGGGCACCCGCGCGCCCGCTGCGCCGCCCGGCCCCAGGGCTGCTCTCTGAGCGAGCGGGCGGCCGCAGGGCGCAGCGAGGCAGCTTTCCCGTGCTCATCACGCTGTATTTTCTCTCCAAGAATGTTTGTGTGTTTGTACGTGTGATAGCTCTTGTCACCAGTCCTTGCAAGGGGTCCGTCCGGCCTTACCTGCGAGCAGTGTGACTGTTCCCGAGCACACGGTTAGGAATGAGGTGTTGCAAACTACTGCGGAAAGTTAGGGGAGAAGCAGCGATGGCTTCTAGATACGTGGGAGACCTGCCCGCGGGCTTGGGAAAATGTGTTCTTGGCTCTGCTCTTCTGTGAATTACTCTGCTCTGAATTTCACCAGTGTTTCATTGCTACAGGCCCATCTAAAATCTGATGTTAAAATGTATGAAAGGGGTGTAATTCTTGTATGGTTTGGAAAGCAAGAGAAAAGTTACTGCTGATGAAATAATTTGAATGTATAGAATTGCTTAATTTTAGTGCTGATGAAATAATTTGAATGTATAGAATTGCGTAATTTTTCATTCACATGCTTTAGAAGATTTTGCATTTCTCGATGAATCCAGGCCCCTGCAGTTTATTATGTGTTTCTTGTTTCTCTTACCATGACCTATAATCAGATGGGCAGTGAGTGAGTCTGGGGGTCTGGCAGCTCAGAGAGCACCTGGAACAATTCCTTGTGCTGAGAGACGCGAGCGCATCGGGGCTGCTCCAGCTGTAGCACGCTCTCACTGCTGGCTCTCGATTTTTTTAGCCAGATAATGGGTAACTTTTACTGCTCTGCAGTCTCTCCAGGCTCTGCAAATGAATAATACTGTGAGCAGACTCATGCACTTCACTGCAGGAAGTGGTAAGAAACCCTCCTCTCCCAGGACTCCGTTTCATTCAGCAGGCAGCGAGCACTCCATGTTTCCCCTTTTGGCCGTGCCTCTTCGCTCACCTCTGCAGGAGGGAGGCGGATGGTTTTGATCAGCGTCAGGATTCCTTTAATTCTGTGGGAATTGGTGAGCGTGGGTGGCACGAGGGCGGCTCTGCCCGCTTGCCAAACTGCGGTTCCCAGGACGTGTCCCTGCAAGCCGCCTCCCGCGCTCTCCCAGTGCCTGCGGTGGCCCGGGGCGCATGGAGTGTTCTGTAAATCCGCCCCGGGAGGGGACAGGTCTCCGGGCAGCCTTGGGCACCTGGGGCTGTGCGGGAGCCCGGCAGGGGCCTCCCAGCACAAGAAGGCCAGTTTGCGCTTTCCTTTTTTTATATTTTTCTCAGCCCATCTTTTCTCTCTGTGTTCTGAATGATGGGAGAATCAGTGACACCTTTCTTACATTTCAAACTAGTAAGGATGGATATTTTTACTTAACCACTGAGGAATTTGATTCAAATCATTATAACTTAGTTTTAAAACATTTTTTGTCTTATTTAAAGAAGTCCTTAATTGACCAGTATTCAGCTTGAATATTTCAAAGACACAGTTTTGTTTGTTCTTCAGTCATCTGAGGAAGTGTTTCATGGCTTTTTTTTTCCTAAGAAGAAGAAGGTACTGACTGATGGGGGAAAAAAATAGACACTTCTTTTTTCTTTGCAGGTCACCATTTATTAAGCCTTGAATAAGCACTTCCTAGTGCTAAGTGCTGTTAGCAGTGTTATAAAAGTGGCACTTTGAAAGGACTGGCACATAAAGCAATATCTGCACGAGCAAAATTTCCACCTAAATTAAAGAAATACAGACAAATAACAGAAAATCCAGTTGGGGCAAAAAATGGAAACATGGCCTCGACACTCGGGAAATATCAAGTGAAATACTAGGTGAAAAATCTTAACAGAGAAGACATGTGTCCAAAAGTAGAGATAATTGGGAAAGAGTAACAAAAGTAAAGTTCTCATTCAGGAAACTTAAATGTGTGTTATGTCCTTTCATATCCAGGGGAGCGTTTACTTACTGGTTAATACTGCAGGTGTGATAGCCTGGTAACTTGAGCAGAGCAAAAACAGTCACAGCCTGGAGAGGCCTGTAGGAGTGTATGGTACAGTGTGACATGGAGCCGAGCTCGAGGCATGGTAGTCAAAACTTCGGTACTGTCATTGAGGAACATTTTGCAAAGAAAATGTCGGTATTTAATTCAATGTTGATGGCAAATATTTAGGGTTTTTTTTTTTTTTTTTTGATATTTGAGCAGTAAATTCCATTTCAAATGATTATTGGTAAACTATGTGGTTAAGTATATGACTTTGGCTAAGACTGATTCTGAAAATAAGAGTTCGTGTTAAATTGATTTCGTCTTTTCTCTCATTATTCATTCTTCTCATCTTTTCTGTAAAGATCTCTTATTTGCAGAGTCTCATGGCAGTAGGATTACACGGTAACTAAATGCCACAGAAACGAGGATGCCTTCCAGTTTGGAGCAGTGTGTTGCAGTTAGCGGGGCTGGTTGCTGGAGGGGGCGTGACGAGGTTTCCGTCGCGCTGCCTCCTCACTAACGGCTGCCGTCCCCTTCCGCACAGAGCCCGTCGCAGCAGAGCAGCGTCCTGGACAACGGGCAGGAGGAGGTTGCGGCGAGCGGCCAGTGGAACCCCTACCCGCTGGGCCGGCGCGACGTGCCCCCCGACACCGTCACCAAGAAGGTAAGCGGCCCCGCGGGCCGCGCAGCCACCCCTGCCTTCCCTTGCAGCACCGGGGAAGGAGGAGCACAGGTCACTGGGGACCGCTTTGGGACACAGGTATTCCCAGTTCTGAGGTGAATGCAGCAGTGGCTCTGGTTTACAGACCAGCTTTTCAGGCCTGATACCCCTTTTTGTGTTCATGTGTGCAGGTGCCAGTTGTCTGTCACACGCAGAATGGGCACAGGGGCTGCAGCAGCTCTGCTCTCACCCGTGTTGGAGAGTTGTCAAGTCCGTCTAGCCTGAAAATCCTTCATTTAATGGCTTCATTTTGGTTTAATGGTGTAATAACTTAATGGCAAAAACATAAATGTGTTAAGATAGAGAGCAGCTCCATGTCTGGACAGTCACAGACATGTCAGAGGCATTCTAGACAGCGCATCGTTTGCTGATGAACTCTCTAGCAAGTCGGAGAAGTGTTTTCTCCAGTAAGAGATCAGCAGCTCTGATTTCTAAGTACCTTGTGACAGACTACGAAATTACAGACTTCTTGCATCTGGCCTGTTGTGTCCAAACTCTGGCTGTTCTCATCTGGCCCCTGACTTGGGCCTGAGAAACCAACCACTTTTATAGGTTCTAGTCACAAAACTGAAGGATCTTAATGAGCTAAGCTGCATTTGCAGTCAGTTTCAGAGGATGGAGCTGCACATTTAAGCAGTGATAATTATTTTGCTTGTTGATCTGCATGGTCTTGTTTATTCCTGCAGTAAAGTCATAAAAGAGAGTAAACAGGTGGGAAGATCATAATGGGCATATTGATTAACTGGAGAAGCTTGAGAGATTCTCAGCGCTCATGAAGCACATTTCCTACTGACTTTCATTCTTTTATTTAAGATGATTTTAATAACAGCACCCCTTGCCTTTACAAAAGCAAAACAAAAAAGGTAGTGAAAAGAAATAGTTCACACATGTGCAAGAGAGTTGCTTGAAGATGGAGACAGGAGTCATTGTACCTGGAGCAGCACGGAGGCTTCTCCTGAGGCAGAGGATGGTGAAGAGGAGGGAGAGCAGCCCTGTGTCATTTCATGGATTTGGCTTTGAGAGGAAAGTTATTCAAAGAGTTTCTGTATCCTCTGATGCACAAGAAGTCACTTCATCATGAAATTCAGTTCTGACATGGCATAACCATACTGCAGTCTGCTCACCTCACTGGAGCAATCTGTTGTTCCATTTGTTGTCAAATACTTTAATTGTATGATAAATATTAGACAGTGAGCTGAAAATAATTAACTTCTGTAGTGGATGTTAAATAATGTACAGAATGCAAATGAAACCAGGGCAACAGTGTGCATAGGAGAGAGGATTCTTTTGCAGAATAGATAAATCCTGTTTCTAAGAAAAGGATTTGTTCTCAGCTTATCCACATCCAGCAAGAGCCACAGTGTGAATACACAAGAAGTGTGATATGATCTCCTCAAAGAAAGCCTATTAGCAGGAGTGATAAAATGCATTCTGAGCGTTACTTACCTGCCATTCTCAGCAGGTGGTTTGCAGGGTGTTTTTATGACAGTGCTAATCTCTTTTCCACTGAAAGTAACATCGAGTGTCGGTGTTCCACCATTTGGAGATTTAAATACAGTGTGTATTTGAAGTCAGACTTGGAAAAACTTCTGTAGAAATGAAGTTCAACAAATGCTGTAGTATAAACTGATGTATGCATTGTGTTTTTCCACTAACATATTTGCACTAGTTCTAATGGACAAGTAATAGGCAGAATCACCACCTAGCAGAACTTCACTTGGGAGTCACTGAAGGAGTCGGTTACTGGGAATCTCTCATCCCGAGGACAAGCACGGCAGCAGGCAGGAGCACGGGATGCCCCGGCTCCTCAGCTATATTGAGAGGTGCCATCAGGGTGTGCCTAAAGATCCGTAAGCCTGGTTTGCATAGAGCCGTGGCTATTCGTGTATGGTGCGTGGGGTGGGAATGCTGCCTGGTGGTAGTCACTAGAGAATTACGTGGTATAGGAATGGTTGGTGCTCTCCTTTTGACTCTTGACAATACAGATTTAATGGCAACTTTAATTTAAATGTGCTCATTTATCTGATCACCCTCAGGCAATTGATGGGTTATTGTTTGTTAAGGTAAAATAGGATATTCTAATATTTAAATTGACTAATCCACTGGTAGGTTACACTTATGCTTCCTGGAAGAACCACTTATTCTGACACAGCAACAAGACAAAGGTCAGCTCCAGGCTTGTTAAATCAGTTACAGTCTGAATTATCCACTTATCCAGAAGAAAAGGAAGGGGCAGGAGTGTGGAGAGGCATCACTGAAAGGAAACCCGGAGATGGCCTTTTAGGAAGAGGAAGGTAGAAAACTGTGGGCAAAGATGGAAGAGGCAGCGCAGGCGGAGTGGGCGGGCGACGCTGCCGTGTGCGCAGGGGCCGGCAGGGCTGGGCCGCCCCGTGGCTGCCCCATGGCTGCCCCGTGGCCACCCCGTGGCCCCACAACCCGCCCAGCGCCGGGGCCGGCGCGTGGGGCCGGCAGCCGGGCTGCAGGAGGGGCTGCGGCGCCGGCTGCACAGCCCGAGCGCGCCGGTTGCTGCAGCCAGTGCCTGCAGGAGGCCGCCAGCCCCACGCTTCTCTTCCCTCCTGCACTGCGTTTCGGTCAGCCACCGCTGAGAGGCTGCACGCTCGCTCTTTGTGTTGTCTTTCCAGCATCTGCTCGACAATTCAGTAGCCATTTTTCAGCAAAGAATCCCGGTCTTTTGGCATTTACATTGAGTCTTTCCTCTGCAGCACGCGGCGCTCCTGCTGCGGGCTGATCCAGGGGTGCCTTGTGGTTGTATCTGGGCCAGGTAGTGCAGTTGAAGAGATTCCACGTTTTCCAGGCCTCCTGTGGTGAAGTACAGAGCCATGCTGCATGCTTTTCCTGCTTGGCTTGGATCTCAGCAGGGTAAGGTGACCCTCATTCAGTAATCGCTGAGGACATGGCTCGTTGCCCCGGGGAGCTGGGGAACAGGTTAAAGTTCTGTCTTGGGCATCAGATTCCTTCTCATCTCAGGCGAGCAGAGGATCTTTCTGATCCTGTAAAGTGGATATTAATAGTACAAGCTTCACAAGTTTATTGTCTTGAAAAGCGCTTTCACATCCACAGATGAGTTGTTATCTAGAGAGTCTGAAGGTTGAGAATTTGGACACAAAAAATAGAGATTCCTCTGTCATTATCCACTTAGAGAATACCACAGGAGAACCTGGTATCTGAATGTGTGTGAGCTGGTCCTGTTGTCCAACCAGAGTGAGCACAAAGGACAGAGCAGATGAGCTTTCCTAGCAGTCACTGTGAGTATTGCTGCAGTTTATGTTCAGTGACACAAGTAGCTCCAGCTCCCTGTGTTTATATATTCTGCATAGATACATTCTGCAGAAAAATCTTGGCAATCTATTAATCTGTGTTTTCCCTGTGGCAGCAAGCAGTTAATTCTGTCAGCACGTTCGATGCTGTAACTTCTGAAGCCAAATGTTCAGCCAGTGGCTAACGATCATTTTGATTGGGGCCGTTGGCCAGAGTGTCTCAGAACGAAGCCTGGTGACAGTAGTGCTGTGTCCAGGGGGACGTGGGTGTTGAGACCTCACATGATGATGGTCATTTGTGTTGGGACTGTCCACGTAACAACACAGGCTGGTGAGTGTGCACAGTGTGAAAGCTGCCAGCAGCAAGTGCTTCGTGGAGGCAGGAATATCTCCCCGCAGAGCAGACTGAATTTTCATCTTGCCTTTAGTGCTAAGGTGTGTGCCATTATGTATAAGCAACAGCAGCTCGGTCCTGTAAATACAAAAAACAGAGAATGCTTTTGCCTACTTTTTCTTTTTGGCAGTGATTTGCCATGTTTATGTAATTTGTGTGCCTGAACTGAGACTAGACAACTTCCCCCTGTCAAGAAGAGAGTAGAAGAGAAAGCAAATCTTACCTGTTTAATCACAAATTCCAAAGGCATTGGGGATAGAGGGCATGGAAGAGTTATCAGTCATCCGTTTTCTTCTGAAAATATGAAAAGACCCCCACCAATGTAAATTTGATACTTCACTTATGTATGAAAAATGTATGAAATTATATTACCATATTTTCATATTATATATGAAAATTCAAATTGCAAGAAATTAGCATAGAAATTTGGTAATGTGGTTAGTTACATATTATGAATTGTAGGATTTTATAAAAGATACATTTTTCTAGGGCAGGCAGCGACACTGAATTTAATCAACTGTGTGTTGGTACGCAGTGCACAGCAGTGGTCAATATTTATCTTTGTGGCACTCATCTTATTCCAGACTGTCCTGAGAAGAAAAATATTCCAGTACTCAACAATAAGCCTTCAGAGTGTGCTCTGAGAAACGGTCCGCTGTATTTTATTATATGTTTTCAGTTCATAATTTTTTTGAGCAGAAAAATGAAATTAGGAAAAACGTATTTTCCATTTATAAAAAATGTTGTGTGGTAATCTTCCTTCCTTAAACCTCTTAGAATCACTAAATGTAATGGACAGATCCTTGCTGCTTCTAATCGCAGTTGTTCCCCGTTGTGTCGAGAGGCAAACCTCTGCTGGGAGTTGGGGGATTTGCTTTTACTTGACTCTGTAAGTTGTAACAATTGCTTCGTTTCAGCTTCCTGAGTTTCTGGCCTAACGGGTTATGTTACCCACAGGCAGGTAGCCACATCCAGACTTTAATGGGATCGCAAAGCCTGCAGCACCGGAGCCGCGAGCAGCAGTACGAAGGGAACATGAACAAAGTGACGATTCAGCAGTTCCAGCCGCCGCTGCCCATCCAGATCCCGTCGTCGCAGAGCTCGCGCGCACCCCCGCCGGGGCGCTGCTTAATCCAGACCAAGGGGCAGAGGAGCACGGACGCCTATCAGGAGCAGGTGAGAAAGCGTGGGCAGAAACAGCACTGCCTGGAACCGTGTGCATTTTCCTTCTGTCCTGCACATAGCGCTTAGAAGTGGGGCCAGCACGAGTGGCAGGCCCTCAGGTGTGGGGCTGCCTTGGTAGCAGGTCTGCTCCCTTTCCCAGCACCAGGCACTCACTGCACTTTGTCTTGGATCAAGCAGACCAGTCGATTTGTCACTGAAGTTGCTGGACGGAGCTGCCATCCCCTGCTCCCACTGAACTAACCAGCAGTTTCCACGGATTCCCCAGTAACCTAGTTGGGGGCTGACAGGGCGGCGTGTTCGGAACCCCACTGATCGGTGGGCTGCAGCAGTTCAGCACTAGGAAAGAACCACCAGCAACTGCAGTGCGCCCAGGTCCAGGAGAGCGGGCGCTCATCAGTGCCCTAGTTAAGCTGTCCTTTCCCCAGGGTGTTTGGCCTTCAGGTTTGCAGTAACTGAGTCACCTGGTTTGAGGACTGGGGTTCCCTCTAGGACAGTGGTCAGCTCCTTGCCGGAGGGAGCCCCCTGTAACAGGGGTTGGTGCGAAGGGCTGGCAGCCTCCAGGGCTGCGGCCCTGCTGCAGAGCCCGGAGCCTCACTTTGCTTCTGCCTTTGGCTTCTCATCGGCGTAGCACCAAGGATGCCACGGGGGTGACACAGGCCGGGAAGGTGGGACCTGGCAGCTTCGGCCTTAGACCATTGCTTTGCCTCCTGGCTGCACTGAAGTAGTCTGGTTTCCTTCCACAGTGTCTTGGATTGTAAAACTAGCAATACACTGCAGCATTTATTTAGTTCCTCAAACCATGCCATGCGTATCCTTGTACACGGTTCTTGAACTGGGACTTAAGTTACCTGGTCCTTGGTCTGCTTATCCTCTCAGAAAGTCACCTGCCTTGTGCTCTGCAAATCAATTTGACTTTCTCAATGCTTTCAAATGCTTTGTTGGTTTCAAATTGCTTCACTTTCCTTAGAAACTCCCTATTCCATGGAAATAGAATATTTCTGTGTTCAGCTGTCCTGAAGTTTTTGTTTTATAGTTTTAAAGAATTGCATTTGTGAGGGAGCTGGGAAACTCTCTGGTCAAACAACCTGACTCAAATCAGGGCTAACTTCAAAGTTAGAGCAGGTTGCTCAGGGCTGTGTCCAGTAAAAGGTCCTCAAACCTCTCCAGGTCTGTTCCAATGTCTGATCTGCACCATTTCCATACGTCCAGCTGGAATGTGTCTGCCTCAGCACAATGCAACATGGACACAAAGTGAAACACGGGAAATTGCACTGGGCCATAAGTGCTTCTGTAGTGCCAGGTGCTTGGACACTGCGCCAGGTGGCCCGAGAGCCCGGGGAGGCTCCATTCTTGGAGGTTCTCGGACACAGCCCTTGCGGGAGGGTCAGCTCATCTAGCTAACAGTGGGGTGGAATACATGAAAAGATGCTGTCATGTATGGACTTGCCCTTAATATTATTACTAATGACTTATGTTTCTGTATTTTCCATTTATCTTAGTTCTGTGTGAGAATAGAGAAGAATCCTGGCCTCGGTTTTAGTATCAGTGGTGGAATAAGTGGACAAGGAAATCCCTTCAAACCTTCTGACAAGGTAAGTTCAGAATTTTTCCCTAAGTGGTCTTTATTTGACAATGCTGTATAGTGGTGATGGAGGATACAATGAATGACATTTTTAACCACTTCTTTTGTGGTAATAGAAAGAACTTGTTCCCATACTGGGCAGTTTTCTTAAAGAAGTGAAGGTTCACTTTTTTTTTTTTTAAGGTTAATAAAAACAAGGGAATCTAAACACATCTCAGAAAGTGTGTAATATATTCTGTGTATAAGGTAACTTTTTCAGATCCATCCCAGAGGTGGGATACCTCTCCCACTTTTTTTTTTTTTTTTTAAATGAATAAATACAGGCCCCGATTAATCCTTTGCTGAAGTCTTTACTTTCATGTATATTTGCTTAAGGCTCTACTAAGAACTAAACGCGGTGTATTTTTAGGACAGTAGCGGTGTCGCTAGAGAGCAGGAGTGCTGAGGTTTGCAGCAGCAGCAGCAGGGTCAAGAAGCCCCTTGGCCCGGGCGGTCGGGGTAGCAGTGGCTTCCCTGGGACGTCGTGGTGAGCAGCCATGGCCAGGCCCCCAAGCTGGGTCATCTGCTGTAACTTAATTAAAAATTAAATGTGAATTGAAAAGTAGACGGTTCTGCTGCGTGCTGCTCAGGGGGACTTTTGTAGTATTAAGACTGGTCCAGCTTTGGGGAGTTGCACATTTAACACAAGGATTTTACATGTGGGTTACTGTAAATAGTTAGTACTTGCCCTCCTGATAACCATGTTTCTCCTGCCTAGTTTCTAGTAGCACTGTTGAAATTACACATTGTTTTGTGAAGCAGTCTCTTAGTCTCAGACGAACCACAACTGTATTTTTATCAGGAGAACAATAGCTAAGGTCCTGGAGAGCTACTGCAAACTGGTACTGCTGTTTGGCCTCTTATTGATTTAGAAATGATGAATGTTTAGAGCATTACCAGATATAAAGCCTCCAGACCAGCAAGTAGGGAGACACCTGTATTTTGGGAGCTAGTTCTTGGTGATAGCATCCTAACCTCTGTTACTTCTGACTTATAGGGTATCTTTGTTACTAGGGTTCAGCCTGACGGACCAGCGTCCAGCCTGCTGCAGCCTGGCGATAAGATCCTCAAGGTAGGGCTCAGTTTAACTGCTTTTATATTGAACGGATGTGCAGAGCAGGTTTTGCGCCTCC
Source organism: Rhynchotus rufescens (assembly GCA_032273925.1). NCBI lineage: Eukaryota > Metazoa > Chordata > Aves > Tinamiformes > Tinamidae > Rhynchotus > Rhynchotus rufescens. The sequence goes on along the minus strand of JAVCKT010020381.1, from coordinate 6,027 downwards.
CAAGTAGAGTGATGCTGTTTAGTCTCTCTCCCACCAGCAAATGCCCTGCTTGGCTCCTTTGTTGTGGGCCTTCACTCCACTTACTCGGTTGGCACAAAGATATTTCTTTGTGAAATTATTTTATCCTCTCTGATGTCTGCAATAGGCAACTGCTGTTAACTTGCTGACCTGTTCAAAAACAGTGGAAATAGCCAAGCTAACTGAAGTACAGAGGTGGCTAGGGAAAAAAATAAAATGTGACGCTGAAAATTGGGACTAGTAACAGAAACAAAAGAGATAATAGCCAAATATGTTACAAAAGCAGGTTGTGTGCAGCGACAAGCAATGGACATAAACTGCCAGGATGTTCTTCATGGAGTTAATTGGTTTGTATGGCTCCATGCAGGAACAGGCCCTTGTATGTCGGTACCGTCGAGCCCTTACCAAAGATGGACCCTTCTGAGCGGCGAGTGCCCTGTGGCTGCTGCTCCCCGCGATGGTTCCAGCCGCGGCGGCGGCGCTGCCTGCACAGGGCAGGGCAGGGCAGGGCACGGCAGGGCTGCCCGTCCCCTCGCAGCTCCCTGGCGCGCGGCGGCCCTGCAGCCTCCCGCGTGCTGCAAAGGGGCCCTCGGGACACACAGCAGCTCCCTGCGCTTCTGATCAGGGTTTGATCTGCTGCTTTTAAATCTTGAACAAGTAGCTAGATGGGGATGGAAAGGGATGCAAGCTGCAGAATGGCAAAACGTGTGAACAACGAGGCATGTCTTCCATGTCAGGTTATGTTGATTCTTTTCCATTTGTCTGCTTTTCAGCCTTTCTTTCGCACAATAAGAAACAGCATTTTAATGATGAAATGAAATGCAGGGAAGCCAAAAGCCGTTCGTTCAATACAGAGCACAGTTAATAATCAGTTGACCTGAAAGTTGTGGAGCTGCTTCCATGGTGGCACCCGTGCTGCGTGACGGCGCTGCTGCTGCTGGGGCAGCCGAGAGGCCTCGGCTGGAGCCGGGAGAGCTGCGGAGCAGCCAAGGAGCAGCTGCTGCCTTAGTGCAGAGTCTCATCAGGGAGACAAAACCGACCCAAACTCCAGTTTTATAAAATCCCTACCTTGAGGGTACGTGGATCAGTAAATGCAGCAAATTCATTGCTTTGCTGCAAAGCCTGTTTGACCCACACGGGAAGTTGAGAAGTGAGTGAGCAACTATAACGGGTTAAACCCGATCACTCGCGACCACGCGGAGCGGTTCTGCTCGTGCTGAGGTGTCTCAGGGTCGGGGTTGTTGTTCACATCGATCCCAGTCTGTTGTTTCCTTTAAGCTGGGAGCACGAGGGATGTTCTCCTCAGCTGAGAGAAAATGCCCTGCAGAAAAGCTCCCAGCGGTGAGGGCTGCGGGGACGGCACCAGCTCCGGGTCAGATCTGAGCAGGCCTCTTCTCCACTCCTTCCAATGAGTTTCATTACTTGATTGCAACCATTAGGATAGACAGAAATGGGTTGATTTTAATAGAAACATACTTTATAATACCCCATCTGCTAAAAGGTTATTAAAATGGGTTTGTACTGGGGATGCTAAACTGTCTTTCATTTGCCTTGCAGTGCAAAATGCCTTAATCGAGATACCATCCAAAGTAATTTAAAGGAATAGAATCTATGACTTCAGAATTTTCCAAAATTGAAATGATTTTAATATATGTAGCCTTCAAAAACCTGATAGGAAATTTTAGTTATTCAGATTTGTAATGAGTCAGAAAACATGGAAGAAAATAATGCACTGATTATCTTGCAAATTAATGCAGAGTGATTCATGCAACCCACTTAGATACTCCTAAACTTGTGCTATTTAGTAACCGTGTTCTCAGAGTCAGATTTATTTTCTAACTTAAACACCTCTTCCGTAGGTTACAATATGGAACAAAAATGAGATTAACAATGTAGCACTTACTGTGTTTCATATTATGTTTGTCCTTGATTAGCTTTTCATTTAAGAGGCACCTTTATAGAGATAACCGCGGTATGAGGACTGTTTTGCTGTAGCCTTTGAGCTGCATGTTCCTCATTTGGAGCTTCGTCTGCCTAAGTGTGTAGACCATAGAGCAGATGGACCTGTTGGGCTTGGGCCCTGGGTAAGGCTGGAACTAGAGCCGTGGGGTGTGCCGAGTGCTCGGCTGCTCCTGCTCTGGCAGCAGGCTGGGGGTCGGGAAAGCCAAGCGCCAGTTCCTGTTTACAGAGGACCTGGTGGCTCCTGCCTCTAGCTCGGGATCGGGTTTTCCATCAGTCAAATGCAAAGATATTTTCGTGGTCCGTTGTGTGTACTGGGTCTCCATAATGCTGTAAAAGTCGTTAGTCCTTTTCCAACAAATCCATCTCTGGTGTGCAGATGTACATATTCCAATGTCCAGCGAGGCAGGGGCAGAAGGCGAGGCTCGGTCACGGCTCGGGGGGAGCCGCGGGGGACGCTCACGGTGCCCTCTCCCCTCGCGCCTTGCGGAGGTGCTGCCGAGCAGCTCGACCCCCTGGGACGTTCGTTCCCATGGGCATCAGGACCCTTCTTGTGAGCAAGGGGGCTGCAGCCTCGCTCAGGCGGGCGGCGGAGCTGCGGCAGGGTCAGTCCCGCAGGCCGCGTGCGCGGGGTGACTGCTGCCCATGCCGGCGGCACCGGCACGTCGCCGGGAGCCGCGCGCCGAGTGCTCTGCTTTAGCGCAGCCGAGCCAAAGCCCTAATCCTGGTGGCAAGCACGAGGCGATCCATGGGGAATCCTCCGGGTAGTTACTCTTGGTCACAACTTTTCTGTCCAAAGTAGGCTTAGAAATGGCAAAAAGATGCGTAAAATGCACTGATTTTAATTGCAGAGAACGGTGAATATGGAAGAATATGCTGATGCTCTTTCAGAAGTGCTGCTGGGCGCTGTTGACGCGTTCTGCAGGAAGCAGCCGGCTGTTCCCATGGCCGTCTTGGGGACTGTCGCCTGCGGGAGCAGAGTCGCGCAGCTCGGCCCTGGGGAACGCGAGAGGCCTCGGGTTTGCGAAGGCTGGAACCGGGGGCGCTTCCTGCCGGAGGCTCCGGGCACTGAACGTGCACCCCGGCTGCCCCTGGCCCCTTGGCAGCTGGGAGGGAGCAGCCGGCGCTGACATGGGCCCAGCTGGGTGTTGTGGCTAAATAGGCCATAAAGATGCCAGGGGAGAGTCCCTGAAATGAAGATTATTCTGCCATTTCTCTCTGAATTACATCGGGCCTCAGAGCGGCCGTCTGATGTTGGCACCTGAATGAAACCTTCCCTTGCTGAATGCTGTATGGCTCTTTCTCCATGCAGAAGTGCTCGTTCCCGCGGGCCCTCCAGGACAGGGGGCTGCAGGGCTCTGCTGGCGCTGCGGAAGGGGCAGCACTGGGTGCAGCCCGGGCCAGTCGGTGCCAGGGAGGGGGCGGTTGG